>CAJHNH020001474.1:0-165954 GCA_905116865.2 Candidula unifasciata
CCCAACACAACACAAAACCCAAACACACATACAACACATACCACATCCCACTACACAATACCCCAATACCACTACCACATACACAATACACACATACAAACATACACACATCCCATACACACAACACACATACCCCACATACACCTTACACACATACCCCCAAACAACCACACTCACACATCCCCACATACCACATACCCACACACACAACACACACACCACACACACACACAACATACAACACACACCCCATACACAACAAAACACAACACACATAAAAATAACAAAAACATAAAACTACAACATACAACATACATCACATACTACATACATCACATCATACACACATACACACCATACACACATAAACATACCCATACCATACATACATACACACATACATACATACTACATACAACACCACACAACATACATACATCATCTAACAACATACATACATACATACATACATACTACATACATCCCATACACACATCACAGGCATAATTGACGTTGTTCTTCTTTCACTGACACTTGTTTGATCCAGCGTGCAATGCCAACATTTGAAATATCCAAGCAAATTTTTCGAATGTACCAAAACATCAGGCATGGTAATAAAAGTACATTTTTGCTCGACAAGAGTCAAATAGTGCCATGGCAAATCTGTTACGAAAGTACCAACTTTAGAAGCGCTGGCTGTACATTTTACACCCTTATCATTATCATTCAGCATCGATGTGACGTTGTGGCCACCTCGCCTGCCTAGGACTGCCAGTTACACCCAGCTGGTGTGGTCTTATCAATAAATCAACCAGGTGCCGTCTCCACGGTGAAGATTAAATGCAGTGAATCTCCAACACCCTCTTGCCCTGGTTGTACGCTCTCACAGACTGCTGCCCGTCCATCTCGATATTATCCTCCCACTTATATCGTTGTCCACCTCTTTCTCTCTTGCCTTTGACCTTTCCTTCCTATATGGTTTTTAGAAGTTTGTTTTGTATTTTAATGTGGCCGAAGTATTTCAATTGTCTTGTGAGGGATATACATCTAACATCGTCATTTACCTTAAACATTATCTAAAAAAAAGTAGAACTAAGTTCAGTTAAAATCCGACATCATAGTATTCCCATGAGGGTTCCAGGTCACCAGGGGAGGGGGTGGAGGCAGAATAAAAGATACACTGCCTCCTTCGTTCGTTCAAAGTGAAAAAAAAAAAGTAAAAAATCTGACGCTTCAGCGTGTCACTGGGACGTTGCTTTATTTGCGTCTTCCTTGTATGGGCGGTTTTGACTTGGTATTGGCGACGTGTACACACGCCTGCTGGTTTTCTGCAACATAGTTGAGGAGTGGATGTCTGCTAGTCCTGAGAAGGACTAACAGCGTGTGCCGGGGAGGCCTCGAACGGGTGGGAGAGATAGGGTTCGGCGGTTGACATCATGCCTGGCTGGTAGCGAGCTGCGGGGTGTTTTTCAGGCTGGGTGGTTGGCTGGTTCAGCTGTCATGGCGGCTAGTCTGGTGGGCGTGGCTTAGATGGTGGCAGGTGGATCTCCCGCGGCGGGCCGTTAGTTGTTGATCGTGGGCGGCTTGTCGGCGGTTAGTTTCTTGAGCTCCTCTCTAGCGAGATAGTCTTCGTACAATCTCGCAACAAGCGCATGAAACCAAACCAAAACCGCTCGCTCTACCGCCCGATAAAGCCACGTGTGTCTCTCGTTAGCTTGCTAACTATCCATTCGTAGCCTGATTATCGATAGCTAGATACTGGTCAGACTCGCTTGATATTCGGCTGAGTTTGGCTCGACTACGCTATCGGTATTCGTCTGCGTTTGGGTCATTAGCGGCCCAAGCACATCATTTGTTGAAGAGCAAGCCATACCAGCCATTTGTTTAACGATTGTCTAGTGAACTGTGGAGAAAAGCACGCTCGGTGTACTTTTCAGTTCACTCAACGAGCCTTGCCAGACTCTGCAGGGAGCGAGCAATCAATTGCCGCCCGACTTACCAGCCTCAGCCACACGAAACCATGGCCCGTGGTAAGAAGAATCCGGTCTAGCGCCGGGACACCAGGGAAACCTCAGCCAAAAATGAGGAAGCACCTGTCGCCGCACCAGAACTGACGATGCCAGAACCGGTCGACGACCCGGAGGAGACACCTGCCCAGACGCCGCCAGCCCTAGATGTAGGCCCTATCGAGGCACCCGTCTACCCAGAAGCCGCCCCAGTCGTGGCGCAGGGAGCCACCTACACCCGCCCACTCAGGCAGCAACAGCAGCAGCGACCAGGTACCCAAAACACCGAGATTCTGCAGTGCGCACCATGTAACAAGGCGTGGCACTTTGCCTCGTCATCTCGAAGCAGCCCGTCGTGCCGTTACTGTTCCGGCCCACATCCATTCAAGGAATGCCCTCTGGCGAAAGTGGACCCGGACTTTAAGAAGCCCAACGCCAGCCGGAGATGCTCCAACTGCGCAGGAGCACACAGTGCGAGATACATGGGGTGCCCGTATCTAAAAGAATGCAGAAGAACCCTGACGACCACCACCACTCACAACCCAGAGCCGAAGCGAAGATCACAGGCGCCTAGTCGGACAGTTGTGTCACCCACGAATAACGAAATTGCACTTCTAAGGCAGGAAATCAGAACCCTTCAAGAAGAGAACGCAAAACTCAAGGCACTCAGGACAGGGACGAGATGTTAGACCTGAGAAACATCCTACAGGCATCACTCGAGACCCAGAGGAAACTAGAGAAGGAGAGCACAGAAATGGCAACTTTCAAAATCGACCTGATGTCCAACTCAAGAAGATGAAGGAAGCAAATGCCGTAACCGCCAACGAACTTAAAGACAGCCAGAAAAACCTACTGTCCGAGGTCTCCGCCATCAAAAAAGACCTGACAGACACCAAAGAAAAGCTAAAGAAATCAAGCGAAGAATGCGCCAAACTCAGCTCTGCACTTCAAGCCACGAACAAAGTGATAGACGCCAGAGAAAACGCGAAGAAAGAAAAAGACAGGAAAAGGCAGATCCACGACGCACACGTGAAACCCGGAGATCTAGAGAAGAAATGCACACAAGACCTGTACATCCTCAAGAAATGCCTGAAAGACGACTTCTCAGCAATACACAAGGAGGTGAAACAACTCAAAGAGGCCACCCGGCATCTTCAACTCGAAAGTATAAGGAACAACAAAACGAAGATAGCAGCCCTCTCACACGGAAACGACGCCCACATGAAGTAGCAAATAGAAAGCCAACATCCAGCAACCAATGAAAACCTCACAAGCCGCCATGACAGCTGAACAACCCCGCCCACCAGCCCGGAGAAACCTCACAGCCCACAACCAGACGACACGATGTCCGCCGCCCAACAAGTCGGTTTGCATGCCGACCACCCTTCTACCATGTCTGTATGCCTATCCCGGCATGTACGCACTATGCGGAGATTGAGAAAATAGTAGCGGTGAATTCAGATTTCAATACAATGCTGGGTAAAGTATCAACAGAAAGGAACAAACTGAGGAAGACAGTGCAGGACCTTACTGGGGAACGTGATAGGATGGAAAAGGAAATGGACGATATGAGGAACGAAATAAGGAGACTAAAAGAACAGACCGGACAGACAAAAAAATGAGAGGACCCAGAAACTAAAACAACACCTATTGACAAAGCAGATCTTTATAAGAGAAAGGAAGTTCTGGAACTCCTAGCATTTAAAAAGAACTTCGAAAAAAGAGTGAATCAGTCCAGCAAGCAAGGAGGAATTACTGACAGTGCAGGGACTACGAGGCAGGTGAAGGGAGGTACAGGCATCAACAAATCTGCCAATGCTCCCCCTCTCAGACCCAATGTACCCAAACCCGCACAACACCAACCACCTCCAGCTGTACCCTTCCGACCCAGGCATGGAACTTACAGGCCAACTGTGAGACCTGTCACTAACCTACCCAACACCAGTGGGCCACACCCTCACCGACCATCCTCCGACCTACCCTATTCCAGTGACCTACGCTCCTACCGAGATTACCCACCTCTTGACTACGCCCGCCCTCGTCTTCAGCACCAGCATCCTCAGCAGCATGCGCCCCACCAGCGCATCCCCCACCCTGCACGAAACCAGCCCATCCCACACCCTGCACGCTACCAGCCTCCACCCCAGCACCAGCATTCCCAGCCCCATGCACCGCTCCAGCGCAATCCACACCCCACCCGTCCTCACCCCCAGCACCAGCACCACGGGCCTCATGCTCCACCCCAGCGCAACCACCCCTACCCCCGCCTTTATGTTCACAGATATTGAATGTTGTGTTGTCTCTATCTAACTAGATAAATAGAAAACTAAAGACACCAGTCAGTCAAACCCACACTAAGCCTAACCAGACACACAAAATCACCAAAATTCAATCCCAGAGTAGTGAATAAACTAGACCTGCAGATAATTCAATTTAACTGCAGAGGAGCTAAACTTAACCTACCAGCAATGATGTCAGATTTCCAGGGCGAGTGTAATATACTAGCCCTTCAAGAAACAAACCTGAAACCAAAAGATACCTTTAAACTCCCAGGATATAAAATATTCAGGAATGATAGAGAAATAGGCAATGGAGGTGGCGTAGCCATCCTCACCAATAAGGGAATAAGAGAAATAACCCAGGACAAGTTCAAAACTAACAAATTTGAAGGTCTGTGTGTAGCAATAGCTTGCAAACCTCAAAACCTAAAGATAATTAACATCTACTGCCCAAAAGGGGAGATAGAGGAGAATGATCTTACAGAAATAGAAAACAGGATAACCACTAACACAATAATTGTAGGCGACTTCAACTGCTCACACCCCTTATGGGGTGGCAGAATAGAAAGTCTGGCAGGAAAAGAACTATTAGAATTTATTGAAGATAATCAACTAACAGTACTCAATGACGGGTCGATAACAAGGATTAATCCAATTCCAGGTAATAGACATTCGGCTATTGACCTTACACTAGTAACACAGAGTTTAGCTGGAAGCCAATGGAAAGTTTTAGAGGACACCTCAAGCGACCATCTTCCAATTTTAACGAGAATTAAAACCCAACCAACAAAATATGAAACTAGTAACAAACCTACTTTCAATTTTAAAAAAGCGAAATGGGATAAAGTTATAGATGAACTTAATAATAGAGAGTTGGTTAGAGCTGAAGGTGAAAACATTGATACTTTTGCTGAAAGAGTGACTAATACAATACTAAAAGTAGCAACAAGAAATATTCCAAATAAAAACATGCCTACCCATCTTCTTGAGGGAGGAAAAAAGACTTTAACTAACTACAATAAAAGAAACGTAAACAAGAACCCTGTTGCATGGTGGACGCAAGAATGCACTGAGGCGACAGATAAACGTAAAAGGGCTCTGCAGGACTATAGAAAATTCGGGTCAACAGAAAGATGGCAAGAATATGTTAAACACAGAAATGCAACTACCAAAGTCATTCGCAAAGCTAAGGAGGCGCACTGGAGGACATTTTGCCAAAAATTGAACCCTGATACTCCAGCAACTGAAGTGTGGAATCAGATAAAAGTCATTAAAGGAGACAAAATAAAAGAAAGGATCCCTACAATTCAGGTACCCACAGTGGCAATTACTGATAAAGATAAGGCAGATATCTTCGGACAGCACTTCTATGAGGTCTGTTCCAATAATAAACTAAATCAACAAGAACGGAAAAACAGAACGGCTCTTAATAAAGAGATTATGACAACTAAAATCACAATTAAGGAAGAAAATTCATACCTAGATGCAGATATAACTACTGAAGAAGTTAACTCAGCAATACAAGCCAAATCTAACACGGCAGCTGGGGCCGATATTCTAAACTATACTATAATGAAAATGCTACCAGCAAAAACCATTAAACAGATTACTGATTTCTACAATGAGATCTGGAAAGAGGGAGAGATTCCAAGAAGATGGAAGGAAGCAACTATCATACCTATTAAAAAGGCTAATAAGGACCCTCAAAAAGTAGACTCATATAGACCAATATCTTTAACATCCCACCTGGGGAAAATATTAGAAACAATCGTCAATAATAACATTCCACATGGAGAAAAATAACCTGTTTAGCAAAACTCAGGCAGGGTTCAGATTTAACAGATACACCCTAGATCAAATTATAAAATTAGAAGATCATGTTAAAAAGTAATTTAAAACAGGAGGTAAGACAATGGCAGTGTTCCTGGATCTGGAACAGGCAAATGACCAGTGCTATCGGCCAGCAGCCTTGTTTAAAGCAGCTAAACTAGGATTTACCGGAAGAACGTATAGATATATCCGAAGCTTTCTACAAGAAAGAACATTTTCAGTACTAGTTAATAACGAAAGATCACAAACTTTTGATCAGGTGAATGGAATCCCTCAGGGTGCTGTAATATCCCCTACCCTGTTCAGCATATTAGTAAACGACCTTGATGATGCCATCACGAACAAGGACACAGGACTAACTCAATTTGCGGACGATTGTGCAATCTACCACAGCCATAATCAGATCCCCTGCGCTAAGAAAAGATTGCAGAAAAGTCTAGACGAAGTTACGCATTGGATGGGAAAGTGGGGATTTAAAATCAACGTCGACAAAACAGTAAGCATGATATTCAACTTTAAAAGACAGCTTAATTATGACCCAGAAGTAACGAGACTCCAAATTAATGGCAGAACAGTTCAGCGGACACCTTCGACGAAATTTCTAGGAATGATTCTGGATGAGCAAATGACCTGGGCTAAGCACATCGATGATCTCGTAGTAAAGTGTACAAAGTACAATAATATGCTGAAAATGATTAAAGGAAACGGATGGGGAGCACACCAGGACACCCTAATACAATTTTATAAAGCTTTCGTTAGGGGCAAAATGGAATACGGAAGCATAGTATACGAATCAGCATCAGAGAACAGCAAATGCAAACTTGATAGGATTCAGTGCCAAGCCCTGACTTCCATCATGGGCGCTGGCAAAGGGACATCGAGAGAGGCCATGGAGGTAGCACTAGGCATCACACCGCTTAACCTCAGAAGGAAACAACTAACTTATAGCTATTGGATGAAAGCGGCCAACGATGCCAGACACCCAGCTTCAGACGCTTTTCATCATAACATTACCCACCTATGTGACAGACCGGTCAGAGACATACAGAGACCAGCAGCCTGGGACGCTGCACTAGAAATTAACGATGATGAGGACTTAGCTAGGACTCTAGAGGCAATCGTTAGGTTTGTCCCTCAATTCCCTCCATGGAGACTAGAGCTGCCCAGGACAGACATGAGTCTGATGAAAATTATTAATAAGAATACTGAAACATTTGAAGCCAAAGCAATAACAGAAGAATGCATAGACCAGATCCGATCAGACAATCTGGTTGCATACACTGACGGATCTAAGAATGAAGCAGGAGAAGTAGGAGCAGGAGTAATAATCCCACAGTGGAATATACAAAGAGAATATAAAATAACAGATCATGTGGCAGTATGCACAGCAGAACTAGTCGGCATAATGAAGGCACTAGAGATGGTAATTAATAAACCTCCAACTAAATTTACCATACTGACAGATTCATTGTCCTCAGTGCAGACGTTAAAAACACATAAAACTAGTAGTAGACCAGATATTAAAGAGATAATCCTAAATTTAACAACCCAGCTCAAGAATAAAGGATGCCAAGTCACTATTGCATGGGTACCGGCACACAGAGGTGTAATAGGCAATGAAAAAGCTGACATAGCAGCCAAAAAGGGAGCAAAATGTGATGTTTTAGTAGATGTAGGACTCGGAAAGACTGAAAGGACTAGCATAATCAAACGACATATAATTAAAATGTGGAAACTACAATGGCAAGGGAGCAATAAAGGCAGAGATGCCTACAATAACCTTAAAGAGCCCAGCCTTAACACACAGGTACGGGACAAACTGAAAATCCCAGATAACAAACTACTATGGAGAGCTAGGTTAGGGTGGCATCCAGAGAAATTTACATCTCCTCTATGTCTGGACTGCTTTCAAAATAATACAATAGAGCATTATATAATAAACTGCACTAAATATAAATTGGAGAGGAAACCCATTGAGGATTATTTTCTAAAACGCAAACAACAAATTACTGCAAACAAATGTTTAAAGGTAGATAGCAATAGAGACATCCAAAAGCTAGTTAAACAATACTTTTTAAAACAAACCCACACTAAAAAGACAAGATTAAGGATCTACTCAGTACAACAGAAGGAGCTGATCAGATGGTAACACCGCACACCCAAGCGTCAGAGAGGTAGTGTAAGTATGATAAGTGCATAGATGTGAACTTGGATACATACACAAGGATGAGTGAGTGTAGTATGAGTGCATTTATGGATACAGAAGACACAGTGTATGTAGATGGGTGGTAAGGGATCACGTATGGATAGGACAGTGGGAATATAGCTGGGCGAAAGGTACAGATGAATGAGTACATGGATATAAAAATGTATTACTGTATGCATGTATATGTGGGTATAAGTGTGCATGTGTGTATATATATATATGGGAGCGTGATATTTGTGAGTATGAATGACAGTGCACTCAAAGAACCGACAAATTGTGTTGCTGCATGTCTGTTAATTAATGAGAACATGGAATGAGGTGTGTACGCAGCAAGAAGGTCATTATCTACCAAAACATGGTAAGACAGTACCGGGCAGGTCACATACAAGTAACGAGACATAACTTAAAAGTGACACGACCAGACGATACTACAGACATAGCGACACAAAACACACAAGACATGGAAGAGTGAATGTCACTACGTGTGGATGTACTTGCATATAAAAGAGTTTGCGTGTGTACGTAATGTCAATTAGGTATGCATACATGGATAAGTATGAAAGGACGTGCAAATATGTAGTGTTGTCTACGTGTATGGGTACTCGAGTACATGTACGCATACACCTAGTTGGGTGCGTCCATGTACTCCGGGGATTCATACACAAAACCATACCATTCAACAGCATGCATACAACATGCACATGACCGACAGGAAAACAACAAGATACGACTGACAGTAAATACTGAAAACAAGTGACTCAATAATGACAGGACTAGAACACATAACCACTAATACCACCCCATCACTGTGATTATAGCAAAGGTTGGTAACGTGATACACATAGTCCGGGCAAAAGGCCACGCTAGAATCCAGCAAGACGGCAACGACGAGAAATGACTGAATGGCCTCCCGCCCCTTTCCCCTTACCCTTCCCTAACTTTCGGATGCACTATGAGTTTAACCCCCCAACCCATTCCCACAGAGAGCACTTGAGTTCGTTGTCCAACATGCCACAGCAATTCTTATCGCCGAACATTTGGATCTCAAAGCGTGAGCTGGATGCTCCGGTTATATGGTATTTACGTACACCGGAGTTTAGCTGTCAACACAACCCGACCACATAATAACAGATGACGACTGGACCCGCTTAAGTCACCACATAAACTCTCACATACATATCCATTACATGACTAACCCGTTCATATTACAGGAAGACAACTATAAGACCACTATGGTCACACGCGGAACATTTTCACTTTTCGGAACTATTCAAATTCAAAACTGTTTTCAGTACTTTTTGGCATAATTTAAATACTCAAAATTTTAAAACAATAAATGGTGGTCCAAAGGACGTTGTGTATGGAAGCTCGCTCTCCTTCGAGATACGCCTAGCCAGATCAAAGGGAGACAGAACAAACAGGAAACACCAAGAAAGAAGAAGGAAGACATGCACCAGTGACAACAGGACGAGCGGTTTGATTCGGACGGAAGCATCAAGCCCAGAAATGGCACAAACACTAAAATTCAGTCACGAAAGTGACGCAAATAACCCAGACCACAAATATAGGCGGAGACTGCTAGTAGCCTAGGCTAGCTAGCAGCAGTCTGAACGTGGTCGAGCTTTTTTTTTTTTTTTTTTTTTCTCAAAAGGACTTGGACTTGGACTCCGCCGCCCAAGCCACTCCCACTTACCTCACTCTGACAGAAGCAACAAACCTCAGGCAGAAATGTAAATCGCCACAACAGAAGAAGTTGATAACTGGAAATACGAATTCCAGACACCAAAATTCCGACCTCGATATAACCAACGCTCAGTCTAGGAGCCGGTTGAAAGAGGCACGAAGTTTTTTTTTTTTTTTTTTTTTTTCGAAAACCAAGTATTTGGCTAGTTGTGCGTCCACTCTGCCTGATTCCTCTTGAAATCTGGCTGATTCCTCTCTTTCTGCTTGTTCCTCTCTTTCGGCTTCGGCCAGCCTTGCTTCGAATTCTTTCTCTTCTGCTATTGCTGCGGCGGTTGGTTTTGCTTTCTGCGGTTTTTTGCGGTTTTGGACTGATAGCCTTTTCCGTTCCGCTTCTTTACTTGCATTTTCCCTGGCGTCGATCACTTTATTAGTGGCTTGCAGTGCGGCGCTCAGTTTGGTAAATTCTTCCTTTGCCTTGGCTAGCTCTGCTTTTGTTTCTATCGATCCTTTCTTGGCATCGGCGACATCATTTAGTAGGGTTGTATGGTTTCTTTAGATCTCTTTGGCGGATTCGGCGTCTGCTACCTTCATCTGGATAGATAAGCCGCTGCAACACAAGTAGCTGCAAGAAACGCGCTAAAACTTTGGCAATGTCTTGAAAGACACACAGACAGCGGAAAAGCCCACTATTGCCTCGAAAATATTGGACTCACCAGTGACGTCATTTGTGGTATGAATTGTTGGGAATGTACCCATCCCCTCCCCTCTCCTCGCAAACACAATTACAAAAACATCCCAACAGTACAAGAGGGCGAGGCTTAAAAAAATTAATGCCTGGTACCTATACTCCACCAATATTTGGAAGAGAGTAGAGCAAAGTAGGAGACAGAAAAAGACACCGGGTAAGAAAAGAAGGAGCTACTTATAATTATTTGTTGGCGTTGTTGGTAGCCTGTTATGATGGTGGTGATAATGATGCATTTTTAAACTGACCCCACAACTCACCAGCATTTGATAGAGAAGGAGACGGGAAGGAAGAAAAAAGACCGGGAGGGCAGAAGGAAAAGGGGGGGGGGGGGGACATTCTTTTTTTATGCCGGTGATGTGTGTGTGTGTGTTCAAATTATAATTGTTATAGTTTCACTTTTTCAAGAACGCTGTAATGCTATTCCACTAAGGCTCCATCTATCTGCCAATGCTCGTTAGCACCCTTTAGTTTGAAACTGGCAGTTCACGGGAATGTATGATCTTCTCTACCACAGACCGTCTTTTGACAGACACCAGTCACTCTGACAATCTCAGACTAAACGGCGACTCCTGCTGAAGGTAGACAGCCAACTATTCACATGTTTGCGCTAGGAAAGTTTTGTTACCCTGCAGAGTTTGCTTCTCTGGTTCAAAGGTGTTACATTTCCTTCCAATAAAGAAATGGGTTAGTTTCCCCCCTCACAGGCAAACCACCCGGCTCTAAGTCTGGAAGGTTCATGCTGTAATATTTACTCCCATGACGTTTTTTTGGCCAGACCAGTGCACATATAAAAATTTCATCCTTGTTTTTTTTAGATCGTTTATTGGTTGAATTTTGGTTTACATTATTTCATATATATTTACACGCGCAAACATAATAAAATGGTAAAAATGATGATATGGCACATTTACTCATTTATTAGCATTCTGCTGAGAAACAACCGACCCGGCTGCTTCGAGATACCAGATAAGTTATTTTTTGTATCTGTCTAGTATTGTTTCATTTGTATGTGCTGATGACGGCTCAATAGCTGCAACGTTCACATTTTGTTTGTTTTTGTTATATTGTGAAGCTTGCTAATATACTTTTCGTTCGGTTTTATATTTTTTCTTGATTCTTATTCATTAAGATAGTTATACTCAATGGAAGCAATGGGTCTGAGTCTCTGTGATTCTATTTCTAATTTTTGCTTTTTTCATACGTACACCCCCCCCCCCCTTTTTTTTTTCCATTCTAAAAAAGTATATACACTCTCTTTTTCCCTCTCAGTTTCTTTCTCTCTTTCTCCCTCCCTCCATTCTACGACGCTGTCCAGTGTGGTCACGCAAGCTCCGAACTGCCCAACATCATGAGGCCGAAGTAACTTGACTGAGGGTGGTAGCTGATAAGACCCAGCCCGGATATTTCCACACTCAGGTGCTCTCCCTGGTTCAGGATAAAAGCTCCACCTGAAAGACACAAGGTTAGGTTAGGTGTGTATCCTTTACAGGACGTTGCAGAACCAACCACAGCAGCCCCTGGCTGTTGTGTGGTTTCTCTAGGTAAATTTACGTCCAGTAGTTTGCCATTGCCTCTGGACGGTACCACCTGATACCACTGTCGAAACCAACTCAAGGCGCATTACCCGCAGCTGGGATCGAACCCGGCACCTCGGCGTTACGAAGCGTTCGCATCGACTTAGTCACAGAGCCGACTGAAACACACACCACCAGTATTAACTGGAACGGCAATGGTTCCCTCATTCCTTATCCATAGGTGTTTCTGGAACGCATTTTTGAATGTTTGCATTTGCCATCCGCGCTTTTTCTATTTATATGTGATAATTCGTACTATCTATATGTCGGTAGCTGTGGTTTAGACGTTGCGAACGCGCTTCGTAACCCCGGGGTGCCGGGTTCGATCCCAGCTGCGGACCGTTTGCCTTGCGCTGATTCCGACAGTGGTACCGAGAGATGACCTTTCAGATTTATAGATAAACCGCACCAGATAAAAATGTCGGGTTTGGTTCTGCAACGTCCTGTAAAGGCTAGGCATAAGCTGATTATGTATTGTTATGAGAGAGCCTCCATGGTGGAGGCAGACGTTTTTTAATGACCTTGATTTTCAGGTCGAAACAACCTTAAATGGGTATCAGGTTAGGTCCAGGAAAGTAAACGCGGCCGGTGTGGTGCTGACCACATCAGCCACCGAGTATCGATTGTTGTAAACAATATAGGTCTAGCCCTATATGCCTAAAGGCGAGAAAAGAGTACTCTATTTTACTAAATTAAAATCTTCGGAGAGAAAATGCAATTGCACTATAAAATATGCTTATACATTGTAAGATTTTCTTCTTTGTACACCGGCTGTAAGCTCCGACGGAAAGTCCTGGTTGTTCGTCCATATGGACTTTGGCTTTGTGCTAGAGCCTGAGTTTTGCGTCTACGTCCATTTTATTGGCTTATCTGTGTGCAGTTCGTTGCTTCTTGCCGCTCGGGCAGATGCACTCCGACTTCGAAGAAAGCCTACAATTAATCGACTCATACGACATGCTTGTTGGAGAGGCAGTAGGTCTATTCTTGTCCCCCTCCCCTCCCCCAATGGGACCCGTAAGCACACGGGGAATTGTAAGATCTAATTATAATCTTGAATGCTTGTCCTTAAAAACATCCAAGAAAGAGTTTTCCCTTTATTGTATGGAGAACAGTACAAGAGTGCGTTTTCTTCTTCTGTAAGACCTGCTATAGGCAACTGAAAGCAATAGGTTCGAATCCCTGTACTTTTATAGCTTATACTATTTGTTTTTCTCATGTCTGCCTTGCCCTCTGATCTCTACTTCTACCAATATTTCACTATGAGTGCAAATCAATACATGAGATTTAATTCCTAATAAATAGACAACGATCACAGCGATGATGGAAACTTGGCGATTATGAATATGGTAATGGCTATACAGAGATTTAGGTTTAGACGATGGATCAACATCGTGGCACAAAGGTAGTAACCCATAAGTGGTACATTCTGCTTCTGACTCGAGCCTGAGTCCAAAGAATCTCAGCGCTGTGCACGAATTCCATAGTGCCGACGAGGATCCTGGAACCACTTGTTTGCATGTAACTAATATTTGTGTATATCATTTGTTTGGTTTTTTTTTTATAATTTTTTTTTTCTCGTTAATGCCCAGAAGCTCAGGTATAGGGGACAGTTAGGTTCAGGGCATCAGGCCTGGTAGAGTTAAACTCCAAATTCCCGTTAGGCTACTCTATTTCGATTTCCAACTGCCAAGGGATTTTTTTTTTTACGTGCGCAACATTGTACACATGCGTCCGGTCTTACTACCCAGAGACCAGGGCAAATTGCTAGAGGTCCACCTGAAAAAACTTCCAGCCTTCATTTAGAGGTTTGGAGTCTGCCCTAATGGTAACTTATCAATCAGCATGTCCTTTACAGAACGTCGCTCTCTTCGCGGCACGAATGAAAGTCCCCTTTCTCTAGCTAATTCTCCAGCCCTGTGTGCTTTCACAGCCAATGCATCTTCAAAACCCTGTTGGTTGCAGAGTTAGGTCGCTGTCTTGTTGCCCGGAAATTGTACCCTCTATCGCCGTTCTCTTAACATGTTTACCATGTTGAAAATGTCTTGACTTTCCGGACAGGATGCTGATCATGAGCCAGTTTTCCTCGATGTAGGATAGTAACATTAGTAAAGAACCCTTTTCCATGCCTTCAGGCGTATTGGGCATATAGGGCTAGACATGTATTGTATAGACCAGTCGGCACTTGGTGGGTGATAGGACCAGTATCACGTTAGGCGCCTTTATTTCCCAAGATTCCACCAGGTACCCATTTAAGGATGGACCGACCTGGAAGCCAATGTCCTTTTTTTTATGCCCGTTACAGTCAGGAGCCGAACCAGTCACATTCCGATCCGCAAACAACAGTTTAGCCGCTACACCACGATGGCTCTCTTCAACGCATAATGTGAATGTTTCCCTTCTTCTTGGTCCATGGTATTCTAAAATATAAAAGTCTTCAATGTATAATGTCGATGTTTCCTTCTTTTTGGTCCATGGTGTTCAAAAAAAAAAAGGCTTTAATGTATAATGTCGATATTTTTCTTCTTATTGGTCCATGGTATTCTAAAAAAAAGTTTTCAGTGTATAATGTCGATGTTTTTCGTGGTTCTTCGTCCAGGGTATTCTTTAAAAAAAAAAAAAGCCTCCAATAAAAATAATGTCAATGTTTTCCTTTTTTTTTTTTTTTTTTGGTACATGGTATTTTAAAAAATAAAAGTCCTCAATGTATAATGACGATGTTTTCCTTCTTCTTGGTCCATGGTATTCTTTAGAAAAAATCTTCAATAAATAATGTCAATGTTTTCCTCCTTTTTGGTCCATGGTATTCTTTAAAAAATTATCCAGTGTATAATGTCGATGTTTTCCCTATTCTTGGTCCATGGTATTCTAAAAAAGTATCCAGTGTATAATGTCGACGTTTTCCTTCTTCTTTGTCCACGGTATTCTAAAAAAAAGTCTTCATTGTATAATGTCCACGTTTTCCTTCTCATTGGTCCATGGCATTCTTAAAAAAAAGTCTTCAGTGTATAGTGTCGATTTTTGTGGGTAGCGTGTCAGTTCAACAGCTCCGAAGGTTTTTTTTTTTTCTCAAAGACTAAGAGTACATGACTCACATCTATAAGCTGCCAAATAAAAGATTCATAATGTCAAAATTGTGGACTTCGGCTCGCTGGCACGTACTTGTACCTAATGTTAACACACGGAAGTAAAAGTCAACTTACCAGCAAAGCTAGTCTCTCTGTCCCTGGTACAACTATCGCAGCAAGTATGCACAGACTTGAGGATGTCGTGTTTCATCTGGTCTGTAGACGTCTTGACAACTTTGTGCTCCCATACCTGCGAATAAATTAACAGATGTGTAGGTAACAAAAAATAATTTTAAAAAAAATTTGGGAGAGAAAAAAAAAAAAACCTTTTATACATCATTATAATCATCAAGTGCCTTGATAGCTGGCGTAGGCGTTCTTGTGACGCTTCAGATCTCGGTCTCTGATGATCTGGTCAATCCTCCATGCCACTGTCTTAAGCCATCCACCATCATTTCTCTTCGTTTGCCTCTCCTACCAGATCTTTCGAGTCGTCATGGTATTTTCCAACGCTCCTTTTCTCATTATTTGACCAAAGAACTTTGTCTCCTTTTCATTGTTTTATATAATGCTCTACTTTCAATAACTATTTTCAGGCATTCGATGTTGGTTGTTCTGGCAGTCCAAGGTATTCTCAACATTCTTCTCAAGAATCACATCTCAGTGGCCTCCAAGCTCTTCTTAGTTTGTTTGCTCAGATTCCAAGATTCACTGCCATTCAACAGAATAGACTCGATTTAACATTTCAGTACTCGTTTTATTTTATTTTATACAGTAAGCTTTTATTACTTAACTTGCATAAACTAACCAAAGAACTCAAAAGATACAAACAAACAAAACCGAACTTAATAAAAGCATATAAAGTGATGAGCAGTTTCATGCCAGTAGCGCATTGAGCATAGAATGGTTGACTGGTATATTGTAAGATTAGTTTGCCTTCGATGGGTGATGTGGTCAATATGTCGATTGTCACATTTACTTCCTATGTCATTTCCCAGTGGCCGTTCTAAGCTGGGTCGAACAGAGAAACACTGTTTATAAACTCATCACAAATGCGGATTCGAAAGAAAAGCTTTCAAGTCTTCATCCACTTTGTGTGACGTTTGCTTCACGATAGGGTTTCAAATAAAAACCTTGATTGATTGACGTTCAACCCCACCAGGAAGAACATCACCCGGAGCGACAAACAAAGTACCACCATTCGGAACAAGAACAAAACTGCATCTGACATTCAGACGAAGTATTTACATTGAATGAAAACCTTAAACGTGTGATAGAAATTTCAGTAACCATATCATTGTCTTGCAGTTTCAAGATGGAAACCTCACTTTTGACATGCACCAACAAGGAGCAGCGTCCTATTATCTCCGCAGACACTTTGCGGTATTGAATCACATCACGTGCAATTGAACATGGTGACGTCAAAATAACAGTTTAAAGGTGGCAAAACTCACTTTGGACATGCACCAACAAGAAGCAGCATCATAGTATCCTCGGTGACACGCTGCAGTACCCTAGCACATTAATGAGTGATAGAGGTTCTGGGTTTAATCCTCAGTGAGGGCTGGGATTTTTTTTTTCACGTGGACTTGGACTTCTAGTAATTTCCCTGGTATCTGAGTAGTGAGATCGGACGTGCGTGTGCGTTGCTGCGTACGTAAGAAATCCAGTGGCAGTTGGAAATCTAAAAGAGTAGCCTAACGGCGCTGCCCGGGCAAAATTTTGATTTTAAAATCTACCCAAAGTATTTCAGGATCCCCGCCAGTGCTACAGAGCCTGTGCTTCTTCTGACTCAGACTTGAGTTAGTAAAAGAACAGAGCACTTAAAGGTTACACCCGTGTGTCATGTTGTTAATCCGTTGTTCACAAGCTTCAAAACCCCAGTACAACTAACACTGATAACAGTCAGCAACCAACCACATCAACAATACAGGAAGAGTCATCTCTAGGATACTGCATAAGTCTATTTATGGAACGAAACACAGTGTGACGATGAATATGAATTGATGACTACTGAACTCCTGTAGGTCTAATGCTCCCCGATACCCATCGGTATACTTCCAAGACGGTACCACCTCTAGGGGCGACAACTACCCTCGACTTGACGTGAGTCCACAACATTAACACCTTCGGCCGACAGGCCCCCTCATGGGGTCACCAGTAGCCTTTAGTAAACGTCTCGGTTACGTCCCCACACTTTGGGTCACCAGTAACCTATCATAATAGCTTACTAGAGGCTGGCTATGCCCACGGCACTACACCTCCCGACCCACAGTCGCAGTCAGCCTCCAAAGCCATCAGGAACACATCCATCGCAGTTGGATCATAAATATATGTTGAGCTCTCAACGCCTTTTCTCCATTTAATACACTCAACTGGAGCATTCCGAATTATACACCAAATTCTAACAATCTAAGCTTTTACCAGAACACAATAATACACATGATTACAACTAAAAATCACACACACGTCTTAACACAAACTGAGGGGCACTAACTAGAGACCCGCTGATTCCTTCTAGCCCAACGTCCGGCCACGCATGAGTAAACTTGAGAAACACCCGTCTCTCCCTTTAATCGTGTGGACCTTTTGGCACTAGCCTCTATCATCATCATCATCATCCAGCGCCCCCACGACCGGTATAGGCAATCACATCTCTGACGCCTGGTACAGTTAACTACAAAGTGAAGTTTAGCACACAACAATGCTGACACAAGCATGTGAGTAGAGAGACAGTCCGACATACAGAAATATAGCTGGCGCACAAACACATACACGAACACACATATGATGGTAACGACTTCAATATTTACCCTGAATCTGAAACTACTACATGGCTGGCTGCTGTCGGGCTTAAACCTAACATTGCTGTAGACCAGGTAAGTGCCGGCCTGGGAGATCAAAAAGCCAGACTCCAATACACTCACATTGCGGGCGTGTTCTGTCAGTGGGTCGTGATGGGAGGCGTTCAGATTTAGCGGTACGGTATAGTTTTTGAAGATTGGAACATGATCTGGAATAGGATAATCAGTATCACCTTTATCGTCTTTGTCTTCATAACCATAACCATTTTCTTCTTCTACTTCTTCTTTCTTTCTTTCTTTCTTCTTCTTCTTCTTCTTCTTCTTCTTCTTCTTCTTCTTCTTCTTCTTCTTCTTCTTCTTTTTCTTTCTTTCTTTCTTTCGTTTTTTTTTCTTTCTTTCTTTCTTTTTCTTTTTCTTCTTTCTTTCGTTCTTTCTTTCTTTTTCTTCTTTTTCTTCTTCTTCTTCTTCTTCTTCTTCTTCTTCTTCTTCTTCTTCTTCTTCTTCTTCTTCTTCTTCTTCTTCTTCTTCTTCTTCTTCTTCTTCTTCTTCTTCTTCTGCTGCTGCTGCTGCTGCTGCTGCTGCTGCTCCTGCCACGTCTACTACCACGATTACTAATGCTTCTGCCATCATTATAGATGTTGCTGTTATTACTATTAATACAACTACTACTACCACTGCTGCTGTTGCTACTACTACTGCTGCTGCTGCTGCTACTTCTACTACTATACTTCTGCTGCTGTTACCTACGTTACTGCTGTTGTTTGCTGTTGCTACTTTTAACACTATTACTACCACTACTGCCGCTGCTACTATTACTTCTCTTACTACTACCTCTAACATTACTAGCCCTACTGCTGTTGCTACTACTACTATCTTTACTACTACACTTCTGCTAGTAATATGTATGCTGCTGCTACTACTACTATCTTTACTACTACACTTCTGCTAGTAATATGTATGCTGCTGCTACTACTACTATCTTTACTACTACACTTCTGCTAGTAATATGTATGCTGCTGCTACTACTACTATCTTTACTACTACACTTCTGCTAGTAATATGTATGCTGCTGCTACTACTACTATCTTTACTACTACACTTCTGCTAGTAATATGTATGCTGCTGCTACTACTACTATCTTTACCACTACACTTCTGCTAGTAATATGTATGCTGCTGCTACTACTACTATCTTTACTACTACACTTCTGCTAGTAATATGTATGCTGCTGCTACTACTACTATCTTTACTACTACACTTCTGCTAGTAATATGTATGCTGCTGCTACTACTACTATCTTTACTACTACACTTCTGCTAGTAATATGTATGCTGCTGCTACTACTACTATCTTTACTACTACACTTCTGCTAGTAATATGTATGCTGCTGCTACTACTACTATCTTTACTACTACACTTCTGCTAGTAATATGTATGCTGCTGCTACTACTACTATCTTTACTACTACACTTCTGCTAGTAATATGTATGCTGCTGCTACTACTACTATCTTTACTACTACACTTCTGCTAGTAATATGTATGCTGCTGCTACTACTACTATCTTTACTACTACACTTCTGCTAGTAATATGTATGCTGCTGCTACTACTACTATCTTTACTACTACACTTCTGCTAGTAATATGTATGCTGCTGCTACTACTACTATCTTTACTACTACACTTCTGCTAGTAATATGTATGCTGCTGCTACTACTAATATCTTTACTACTACACTTCTGCTAGTAATATGTATGCTGCTGCTACTACTACTATCTTTACTACTACACTTCTGCTAGTAATATGTATGCTGCTGCTACTACTACTATCTTTACTACTACACTTCTGCTAGTAATATGTATGCTGCTGCTACTACAACTATCTTTACCACTACACTTCTGCTAGTAATATGTATGCTGCTGCTACTACTACTATCTTTACTACTACACTTCTGCTAGTAATATGTATGCTGCTGCTACTACTACTATCTTTACCACTACACTTCTGCTAGTAATATGTATGCTGCTGCTACTACTACTATCTTTACTACTACACTTCTGCTAGTAATATGTATGCTGCTGCTACTACTACTATCTTTACCACTACACTTCTGCTAGTAATATGTATGCTGCTGCTACTACTACTATCTTTACTACTACACTTCTGCTAGTAATATGTATGCTGCTGCTACTACTACTATCTTTACCACTACACTTCTGCTAGTAATATGTATGCTGCTGCTGCTACTACTACTATCTTTACCACTACACTTCTGCTAGTAATATGTATGCTGCTGCTACTACTACTATCTTTACCACTACACTTCTGCTAGTAATATGTATGCTGCTGCTACTACTACTATCTTTACCACTACACTTCTGCTAGTAATATGTATGCTGCTGCTACTACTACTATCTTTACTACTACACTTCTGCTAGTAATATGTATGCTGCTGCTACTACTACTATCTTTACTACTACACTTCTGCTAGTAATATGTATGCTGCTGCTACTACTACTACTATCTTTACTACTACACTTCTGCTAGTAATATGTATGCTGCTGCTACTACTACTATCTTTACTACTACACTTCTGCTAGTAATATGTATGCTGCTGCTACTACTACTATCTTTACTACTACACTTCTGCTAGTAATATGTATGCTGCTGCTACTACTACTATCTTTACTACTACACTTCTGCTAGTAATATGTATGCTGCTGCTACTACTACTATCTTTACTACTACACTTCTGCTAGTAATATGTATGCTGCTGCTACTACTACTATCTTTACTACTACACTTCTGCTAGTAATATGTATGCTGCTGCTACTACTACTATCTTTACTACTACACTTCTGCTAGTAATATGTATGCTGCTGCTACTACTACTATCTTTACTACTACACTTCTGCTAGTAATATGTATGCTGCTGCTACTACTACTATCTTTACTACTACACTTCTGCTAGTAATATGTATGCTGCTGCTACTACTACTATCTTTACTACTACACTTCTGCTAGTAATATGTATGCTGCTGCTACTACTACTATCTTTACTACTACACTTCTGCTAGTAATATGTATGCTGCTGCTACTACTACTATCTTTACTACTACACTTCTGCTAGTAATATGTATGCTGCTGCTACTACTACTATCTTTACTACTACACTTCTGCTAGTAATATGTATGCTGCTGCTACTACTACTATCTTTACTACTACACTTCTGCTAGTAATATGTATGCTGCTGCTACTACTACTATCTTTACTACTACACTTCTGCTAGTAATATGTATGCTGCTGCTACTACTACCACCACCACCACTGCCACCGCATTATAGTTTACTTTGCTCTAGTCTTCTTGACATACCACGAGAGACATACACGCACAAACGCACTCTCCTACATGCGCGCGCACAAGGAAAATAATTGTGTTACAGGAACAACTGTTTCGTCTTTTTAGGAATCTGGGAAATTCCCGGCTGTGTTCCGTCATTGGCAGATCTGTGGTCATTGTTCTCCTCCTGGATTACTGTACTTGGGTTTAACACCTCAGTGACGAGAATCAAACAGAGGCAAATCCCAGATGCACAGTCCTGCAGTATAACACGCGTATGCTAGGACACCCTTTTCCTGTGTGGGTTCCAGGCCCCATTGTGAGGAAAACAAGAATCGATCCACTGCCTCCCCAACAAGCATATCGTAGGAATCGACTTTCCGGGGACTTCCTTCGAAGTCGGAGTGCATCTGCCCGAGCGGCAAGGAACAATCAATTGCACGCAAGTAGCCAGTAAAACGAATGTACACCTGAAACTCAGGTCCTGGCACAAAGCCGAAATCCAAATGGACGAACAACCAGGACTTTTTTCGGAGTTTACAGCCGGTGAACAAAGAAGAGGGACACCCTTACAGTTACAGAGTAACCTCCCGTGGAATTCCAGGGTGTTGGGGTTGTGTAGATCAAGTAGATCGATACTTTTAAGATCTTCATACTGTATATTTTGTGTGTGTGTAGAAGATTGTCAGCCATGCAATCAGGATGGATAAGACAAGACTCCCCAACGAAACCCTTATCATCATCATCATCATCAGGTGCCTTGCCGACTGGCGTGGGCGATCATGCCTCTCCATAATCCGCGATCTCCTGCAGCATGTATCAGTTCGTGTGCCGACACACCTCCATGCCATGCAACAAGACTGTCAAGCATCTTCTCTCGTTGTCTTCCTCTATCTCTCCTTCCACGGATCTTTCCAGTGGTCACAACATGTTCTATTTTCCCTCTTCTCATAACATGGCCGAAAAATGATGACTGTCTCCTTCTGATGTCAGTGATAAGTTGTCTTCGGTCTCCCACCTCTTTTAAAACCTCTTGGTTGCTCTTTTTGGCTGTCCAAGGTATTCTAAGCATTCTTTTGTAAAACCACATCTCTGAGGCCTCTAAAAATTGTTTGGCCTGCCTACCGATTGTCCAGGATTCACATCCATATGTTAAAACTGGATGTATGTAGTAAGCAAGAATTCTTTTTCTAACTCTCAATGACAAGGATATATTGCACAAGATGTTTTTCATTTTATAAAATGCAGTTTTTGCCTGTCCAATTCTGTTTCTTATTTCAGTTGTGCATCTTCCATCTGATGTTATCCATGTGCCCAGATACTTAAATTTCTGTACTTGTCTTAAAATAACACCATTGACTTTTATTACACATTTAGGAATAATTTGTTTCTTTGATACCACCATTACTTCTGTCTTCCCATTATTCAAACTGAGGCCCATTCTTCCACTTTCTAACACCACAATGTCTATCATTATACGGAGACCAAAAAGGAAAAAGAAAACGGGGAAGACAAAGAGAGACCCCGCGTAGAACCATCATCAGGGAAGGCTCAGCCATGAGCCTAATGAACATCCAAGAACAGGTGGCAACAAACTGCGAGACATGGAGAGCTATGACCTCTGTCCTGTGCGCCACCCTAGGCTCAAAAGGAGAGACTAACTAACTAACTAACAAATAAGATTATACGTTCACTTAAATATTTAAAGTTTAAAATTATGGGTAATACAATAAATAATGCCTGAATTATATTGACAGACAAATCAAGAAATCGTTCGGCCATCTAGTGAGACAAAAGAAGAGGAAAAAAGACAAATGTGGGGTCGCCTTATGAATGGAATGTGTTTAAAATATGTATTTCTCACTTTTGAGCTGAACAAATAGGGGTCATCTTAGACTTGGAAAAGTGCTATATACAAAAAATTTCGATAATTTAATAAGATGTAATACTTTTGGAACTATCAAACGGTTCCCTGGGCAGTAGTCGCTTGTGAGCTGAAGCTGTGCTGAAGCTAAGATCATCAGCCTTGATGGCGTCAGACGTGGACTCCCGCAGATGTTGCCTTTTTCTGTGTGGTTGTTTCCCTTGCGGTCTTTGCAGCATCTTCAAAAAGAGACACACACAAAAACTTGTCAATCAGTTGTAGGCTAAATAATCCTTATTAGTCTATATAAGGAAGCCACAGTGGTGTAGCGGCTAGACGCTTCAAATGCATAGGTCATAGGTTCAAATATAGCTCATCTGGTTCAGTTTCGTGAGCATCGAGGCCCTTCAGCCTCGGTGCCACGTACACCGTTAATCTGGGGAGTATGCGGCAGTTCTGCGATCCCCCGACTCGAACCCGAGACTGGACACGCATAGGGATTGTCATCTGACATCCAACGCGCTATCAACTACGCTGGAGCGCTGGAACAATTAAATTATAAGAACAACTGCAGCGTCTTTTGGTGGAATCTAGAACATTCCGTCATAAGCAGATCGTTGGTCACCGCTTCCCTCCAGGACTGATGTTTGTAGGAAAAGCCCCTGGAGGGAAAAACCCAAGAGTGAATCCCAGACATCCTGTTCAATCCTCTTCTTGTCTTCTTGACAAAACACATGGGGCAGAAACGCACTCATAGACCGACAGCGCCTAAAACAGGTAAAGTCCTGGGCAGTAATGCAGACTGATTGAGATGTCCCATTTTCAGCTCAAAATATTAGTGAGATGACCAGTTTTCAGCTGAAGATTTTTTTTTTTTTTAACATGTCCAGAAACCATGAGTTGTAAACCCTTCGCCTCGTACTATGGATATCGCAATCCTTTGGCCTTGATTCCATGAAAGATACCTTAAATTAGAAAATATGCGACTTTTCTGCCTACACCCGCCCCTGAACCAGGACCACAAGAAGTTCGTCACCCGGTCAGCGCACAGTCAGGTTAAACAACTGAACAAGCGCGCCGGGCGAGATGAAGATATCATGGTCGCCCTACTCCTGCAGCCCTTATTAGACACCTCATTTTCAGTATCATAATGATTGAATATAATATCTTATTTACATCAGTGTATATACCAGTCACAACCGTCTATCTGGCAGTCACTCCCAACTATCGATATTTTCTGTTTGCCACATTGTATCACTATCGCAGTGTCGTCCAGTTTTACAGATGCTACAGTTAGTTCAAAAAGTGATGAAAACAGGGGTCACTAATCAAGCTAATATCGATAAATGAATCCCTTGAACTATGACTACGTCGTTACTCCCATGTTACTACTACTGCTGCTGCTACTACTATAACTCCTCCTCCTCTCACTTTTTAAAAATGTATTTAATTTATTTGACTTGTTGTATATCCATTCCCCCTCACATATTTTATAGTTAATCACATGACCCCTCCCCCTCCTCTCTCTCTCTCTCTCTCTATCTCTCTCTCTCTCTCTCTCTCTGTGGGGACTCATCATCATCAAGTGCCTTTTTAACAGTTGGCGTAGGCGTTCATTCGTCGCCACAGATCTCGGTCTTTGGAGTTCTGGATTAATTCTACTTATAATATTCCCGCATGCCACTGTCTTAAGCCATCCACCATCATTCTCTTGGTCTGCCTCTGCCTCTTCTACTAGTGATCTTTCACGTGTGGAGACTAGCTGCCAGGATGCTCTGTCCCTTGTTGTAGCTGGTGCTGTATTTGTCGATAAAGATGTTTGAGGTTTTGAACAACTGATCGACATTATGACTCACGGGTAGTAACCCATAAGTGCTCCGTTCTTCTTCCAACTCAAGTCTGAGTCCATAAAAGCTAAACACAGTGCACAGGCTCTATAGAACCGGTGACGATCCTGAAATACTTTAGGTAGATTTGTAACTCTAAATTTTGTCCGGGCAGCGCCATTAGGCTACTCTTTTCGATGTCCAACTGCCAGGGGATTTTTTTACATGCGCAACAATGCACACGGGCGTCTGATCTCACTGCCCAGAGACCAGGAGGAATTACTAGAAGTCCAAATCCACGTGAAAAAATTTCCGCCCTTACCGAAGATTGAACCCAGAACCTCTAGCACTCAAGGCGGACACCATGCCTCGAGACTACTCAGCCCACCTGTCGATAAAGAATCCTGCTGAAAAGTTTAATTGTCCTTGTGAAAATGTTTGTGTTAGTGTTATTGATGTTGTTGTTTTCTCTCCCCCAACAGGAGGATCATAAAGAGACAGTCACTGTTCTATGGCCATAAAATGAGAAGAGAGACATTAGAGAACATCGTAACAGCTGGAAAGATCAGTGGGAAAAGGGATAGAGGCAGACCAAGAGAGACGATGCTGGATGGGCTGAAACGATGGCATAAAGGCATATCATCAAGAGAGCTGTTCCAGGCAACCAGGCATCGTGATCTGTGGAGACGCATGAGCGCCTACGCCAGTTGGCAGGGCACATGATGATGATGATCTACACGAGAACCACGTACCAGTTCCATGATTGCGGACATTTGGGACGTACTCTCCGCACAACACAGCCTCTCAGTACCACTGTCTTTCCGGGCCAATGTCTTCAGGAGCGGGTTCCCAAGCTCGTGGTCACAGTTGATGCAGGCGATTGTCCCCAGGTGGTCGTCTGGGCCGTGGCTGGTCAGCAACTGCTCACCGTTAGAAACAAACAAACAAGGACATGACACAGACATTTCATAGCAAAATCTTACAAAAAGGCATTAGGTTCAGTGGAAGACACATGGCATCCCATCATCATCAGTTAGCACAGTGGCTCTCAACTTTTCTTACACCACAACCCTTTAATTTCAGTTCCCTCATGTTGTGGCGACCCCTAAACAATTATTTCCCTTCATAACTTCAATGAATATGTGTTTTCCAATGGTCTTAGGGGACCCCTGTCAAAGGGTCGCTCGGTCCAAAAAAAGGAGTCGCGACCAGGAGGTTGGGAACGGCTGAATTAGTAGGTCCTTTAAAGAACGTCGCTCTCGTCACTGCACACCTAAACGTATCTTTCTCTAACCAATTTTCCAGCCCTATGTGCTTTCACAGACAATGCATCTTCGGTGTCTTGTATCCACGTTCGTGGAGGTCAGCCTATGCCTCGTTTTCAGGAAACTGGACCCTCCATTGTGGTTCTCTCCAAGCTAGTATGCCATTTGAAATAGCAGACATTTCGCAGCTTTTTAGAAGAGGATGTGTCACAGATTATGGCCGATGTTGTCCGTCTTCTTGGTCCTTCCTCGGTACTCCAATAATCTATCTGTAGCATTTCAGTTAAAAGGCTCCGATTGTTATTTTCTTCGATGATTGAGTAAGAGTCCGGAATACTATAGTGGCGAGAATATTCAACATACACCAAATATAATGGAATAGGGTATGTACTAAGCAGAGCAGAGGAGGTTCTGGGCGATTTTTTACACCTATACGCAAAGGGGGGGGGGGGGGAAGGGGGGGGGGGGGGGTTAGACAACTTTTAATCACGTTATTCTTCTTCTTCTCTTCCACCATTTACCTCAGCGAGGTGTTGGATATGGTGGGGGGGGGGGGGGGGCGGGTGTAAGGTTCGTTTGTGCTTTTTTTTCCAATGCATTGTACAAGATGGTGTTTATTTCTGTCAGGTTGCTCCTGATGGTGTCACTCCATATCTTGCGTGGTCTTCCCCTTGCTCTGTGTTTATTATATTTCTCTTCAGTGTGGCAGCTGGTACCACAGAGTGCCATGCTGAAAAAACATAATGAACACAGAGCAAGCGGAAGACTACGCAAGATATGGATCGACACCATCACATCGACACAATCACGTTGCAACTAAAACTATCAACAAAAGAATTCTTCGTTTGCTACTGAGAAAAAAGGACCTAGAACGTATGGGAATGTTTCAAGTGTAGTAATGTCAAAACATAATTCATACACTGAACGAACGAACGTTTATTTTTCAATGATCACAAATTGGGCACGCAGGCCTGTCTTTGCACTCTGCCCTTCCAGACACTCATCTTGTACACATCAGTTGTATAGTACTGGACCCGTTATTACTCTTTGAGACGCACCGGGCATGTACCCTAGTCCATTATATACATCGGGAGCCGACGTGGTCTAGCGGCTAGACGCTCGCCTGCTGAACGGGAGGTCGTGGTTTCGGTCCCTGACAGGAGCTTGGCTTTTTTCAAAAATGGCTTTGGCTCCCAGGTCCACCCAGCCTCGAGTGGGTACCAAGTATCATCAAGTGCCGTTTGGTCTTTAATATATAGGTCTAGCCACATATACCCAATACTCCTGAAAGGCGTGGAAAAGGATCTTTTACTTTTTATTATATATACCGATATACGGCGTCAATATCATGTTGACCGCCTGTACTTCCTAGAGCATTTTCTGGTACCAGTGTTAAAGCTGAGTTGCCATGTCTTTTCATACGTACTAAAAACATTACAAGAAAGTTAAAAACAGTGAAATAAGGCGATATAACATTACAACCATGGAAAAGGAAACATTATAACCATGGGAAAGGAAACATTATAACCATGGGGAAGGAAACAATTTTAGCCCTGTAAGTCTGGCTGGGGCAATAACTTGAGAAAATGCAATCACTTAACATCGCGAGCTGGGAAAGGCAAGCATTTCACATTCTGAGCCTGAAAAAACAATGCAACCATTTCAACATCTTAAGCCAGAAAGAGTGAAAAATGCAAACCTCTCAGCATACTGAGCCAGAAAGAGTGGGGGGAAAAGTTAATATGTCAACATCTTGAGCCATGAAGGAGAAAAAAAACAACTATTTCAATATCTAAGTCTAGAAAAAGCAACAAGTTCAATAATGTAAGTCTGGAAAAAGCAACCATTTCAATATCGTAAGTCGGGGGAAAAAAAATCACCATTTCAACATCGTAGTTCTGGCAAAAGCCACAATTTTAACATCGTAAGTCTGGAAAAAAGCAAACATTTCATCATCATGAGTCAGAAAAAAAATCAATTAAACATCCTGAGCATGGACAAAAGCAATCATTACAACTTCGATTACCCAGAAAACTGCGTTTGGTGGGAAGACATCAATTTCAAGACCGTGAATTTGAAAACAGCTACCATTTCAGCATATGAACTGAAAGCTTGTTAATTGTGAATCATGGCCATTGTTTTATTTAGCAGAAGTCCTAAAATGGAGCTGTCAACTAAACAATGAACGTACGCTCCCATGGATAATTCTGCTGTGCTGTGTATCAGCGAGTTGAGTCTATGGTGTCTGAGGGCGGGGCTTTGGGTGAGACTCAAGTTAGCGATTAGTGAGGATTATAACCACACCACTCCGCTCGTGTCTATGGTGCTCCGATCTCTTCAAAGGTACCACACGCGTTAAACGCCCAGCGACGCCTATTCTGTATTGATTAATTAATTAAACGTCATGTGCCTTTGGGGAATCATTTCTTGGAGCTCCAGTTGGCATTCCCGTGTCGATCAGTCTAGACAGAGATACAGAGTCATGCTCTTTGCCGTGTTCGTCTTCGCGATACGACCTGTTTATGGCAATGCTAACATCGTTTCTGCCCAATACGGGGTCAATCATGGTAACCGTATTTGTGACGATGGCAACGACAATGAGGGGAAAGGCAGATGTGCGAGACACGTTAATGGTTTACCTGTGAGTTAGCGTCAGGTCTGAGGCTCGCCATGAGGTACACACCCAGAATGATGGCCACCAAGTTAATGAGCAGGGCCAGGGCGGTGGAGCCAAGGATGCAGGCTTCTCTGAGAAACATTATTCGTAAATATATTTTATTTGTAATATTGTGGATGTAGCTGCAGCAATAGTGGTGGCAGTAGAAGGTAATGGCAGCAGCGGCAGCAGAAGCAGCAGCTGTAGTAGTAGCTGTTAATGTTGCCTTGTTGTCATAGTAGTAGTAGTAGTAATAGTAGTAGTAATAGTAGTAGTAGTAGTAGTAGTAGTAGTAGTAGTAGTAGTAGTAGTAGTAGTAGTAGTAGTAGTAGTAGTAGTAGTAGTAGTAGTAGTAGTAGTAGCATCAGCAGGAGCAGCAACAGCAGCAGCAAGAGCAGAGGCATCAGCAGCAGTTGCTGCTGCTGTTGTTGTTGTTGCTGCTTCTGTTGTTTATGTTGCTGCTACTGTTGTTGTTGTTGCTGCTACTGTTGTTGTTGCTGCAGAAATTTGCTAATTTCTATATCCATCTACCTACTAGGGGATCTTAGATACCGGTGGCATGCACAAGCTACCTTGGGTTTGTCAACGTTGTTCAGAGAGAGGACTCGACTTTCAACCCACCACTGTTTAAAAAAAAAAGGGGGGGGGGTGTGTACCATCAAAGCAGCATATGCATATGTCTTGTTTGCGTGAGTATTAATAACTATGTGCTGAATGGCAAATAAAAATCATATTTGAAACAATATCTTCTTCTTCTTTTTCGCGTTCAGCGGCTGGAAGCTCTGGTGGAAATTTAAGGTGGTTTGGTCACTTCTTGACTTTGGTTTTGTTCCAGAACTTGAGTTTTGTGTGCACATCTGTTTAGCAGGACCTGGTTTAGGTGTACGCAGACTGCTGTTCCTCGTCTTTTAGGCAGATGCACTCCGACTTTGAATTAGTTGCCTCCTACGACATGCTTTTTAGTAGGTAGTATTTGTTTCTCCTAGAACAGGGCTCAGGAACCAACCCGGGGGAGGGGGGGGGGAGTGGATAATATAAAATGTGTAAAGTTATACTTTCAACTTCTACACTTGGTAATGGGGACTGCATAGTTCATCCTTCCCCCCTCCGTCTTTAACTCCCTTTTTCTAGAAATGCTAGGGGAGGGGAGTCATAAATCACCGAGCCCTGGCGCAGCTGACGTCAGGTTGGTCAATTCCTGCCTTATTCATGGACACAAAGCATCATCTTGTTGTGTGCAGACGGCTAACTATAAAAAAGAAACAATCATGCAAACTGAAATCTTTCTCCCAAACCTCTAGTTCTAACCCCCCCCCCCCCCCCCCCCCTTTTTTTTCAACCCCATTTCTAACATAATTTATAATCGCAATCTCCTCTGATTCTAACAGAATTATGTTTCTTTCCTTTATTTTTTCTTTATTTTTTCTTTTATTTTTTTCTTCAGCGTTCAACGGCTGTAAACTCTGGCGGAAAGTTCTGGTTGTTCGTCCACTTCTGGGCTCTAGTCGTAATCAGGAACTTCAATCTTGTGTACACATCCAGTTTCCAATCTGCTTTTTTCTATGAAGACCATTGGTACCATTCACGCCATCCCAATACGGGATACAATTTGGTTATTTCACATCCTTACCCCTGGCTATAGTCGGGGGTCCTAATATGAGCCTGTGGGGATTCTCATCCGAATGGTGACACTTTGTGTCCCCAAGTGTTAATCGCTCGTTTTGCGGTCCTGTGGGGTTGAGCGTCGGTCAGTCAAGGGAGTTGGTTCCTCGTCTCTGTGCAGGTTGGCTCCGATTTTTTAGGGGAAATTCCCACAGAGTGTACTTTTACGGCATGCTTGATAAGGAAACAGTTGATTTATTCTCCCAACCCCCAGTATGGCCCTGTAATCCATGCGAGGATAAAATAATGTCTATCTGTAACTCCTCTAATTCTAATAGTATTTTTTCTCTACCACTAATTCTTATAAAATGTATATCTTCTTCTTCTTCTTCTTCTTCTTCTTCTTCTTCTTCTTCTTCTTCTTCTCCTACTTCTTCTTCTTCTTGGCATTCACCAACTGTAAACTCCGGCGGAAAGTTCTGGTTATTCGTTTACCTCAGGACTTTAGCCATGCCCCAGAACCTGAATGTTGCGTGTACAGCAGATCTGGATTATCTAAATGCAGACTGTTGGTTTCTTGTCTCTCAGGCAGATGCACTCAGATCTTGGAGGAAACTCCCAGATAGTCGACTCCTACGACATTCTTTTATGTAGACAGTGCTTCTATTCTTGTTTTCCCCCACAATGGGGGAACAGGAACCCAAAAAGAAATATGTATATCTGAAACTCCTCTAATTCTAAAAAAAAAAATTTTTCTATCCCTCTAATTGTAATAGAAAATGTCTATAAAAAAAACTGAAACCTTTTACCAACCTTTTCACACTTCTGCTTGAAGTCGGATCTGTATTTGACGGCATGTTAGATTTATCACAGCTTTCTCTAGTAATAAATAGTTCCAGGAAGTCGTGGATATGTTTTTAACGTCAGACGTATTCTCAATATTGGCACATATATTATATACTCTAGACCTGTTAACGTTAAAGAACACAGCTTCAGTGAGACAAACAGCTGGATCGATATTGGCAGCATAATAGACTAATACAAAGTAGAGAAACAAGTTTGGCCACGGTTTAAGTTTTAAGATTCCAGGGGCTTTTCTGAAAAGAACCGAAACAGACTACTGGGATTTTCCGATACGACAAACTGATTTCAGGGGAAACGAAACAATAACTATAACTATTTTTATCGTTAGTCATTTCGTCCTTTCTAAGAAAGCGCAATTTCAGATTTGAACATGTCTGACTTTAGCTATTAGAGAAGGCGGTGGCTTTGAATAAGAAAGGCAGGATTTAAAAATTACTAAGTTTATTGTCTGGCATATTTTACTTATCTATGGTACATACTATGGTAACAATTGAATGAAATTAAGTTAAAAAAAAAAATTCTAACCGAAACACGAAATCGACTGCATTCACCAAGTAACTGCTTTTTAAAAAAAAAAAAAACACCGGACAAGTTACAGTGAAATATGCCAGCCACTAAATGGTGCAGTCTATTGTTTTGTTTTGTGTCTTCTTATTCTTCTCCTTCTTCTTATTCTGTCGTGTCACTGATACCAGGTTGTAGCTCAGTATCGTGGTTTTCTGTATTTGCCTTGACCTTCTCGTGTGGGTTGTGTAATGGATTTGTTCATCTTTTTACATATTTTTACATCATATATCCATCTCTTTCTTTGTCTTCCTTTTGCCTTCCTCCCATATGTTTCACTGTAAAAATTCTTCTTTCTACATATTCACTTCAGAGAAACTTTGCTTTTAGTTTTGGTCCGTTACTGTTTGGTGATCACATAGTTACAATAGAAGCAGAGTCAAGGGTTACCTGTGGCGTTTCAGGGATTTGTACCCGTTCTTGAGATTGTAATCCTACAGACTACAATCATGGAGGGAAAAACCTATACAAATCTGGTCTCTTGCCAATTGCTCTGCTCTTGTATTTTCACACCCAAGGCTACAGCAGTGTTTTTCTCCAACCGTCGTGCTGACTAATCCCATCCACATCCTCTCCTTAGAAAATGTTTTCGACTTGTTTGCACCATTGTGGCCTTGACTGGCCAAAGTCTCTTATTTTCCGAGAAATAATTCTGTTGATGCGTCGATTTTTCCGCCACCTAGTTGAGGCAGGGAGGGAGGGAGGGGAGGGGGGTAGGAAATAATGTGACGATAGCAAGTGAAATAAATATACGAAATAGGAGCTCAGCAACATCTAAATAAACAACTATATATATATATATATATATATATATATATATATATATATATATATAACATACATATATACATACATATTGTGTATATATATTAGCGTGGTGCTGACTGTATCACCCACCAAGTGCTGAAAGGTCTATAAAAATAGGTTCACCTCTATATGCCCAATGCGTCCTTAACTTTTTGTTTACTTGTATACATACATATATGTAAATACATATATATATATATATATATATATATATATATATATATATATATATATATATATATATATATATATATATATCCAAAGTGTAAATAGACAAACTTTAAAATACTCTGGCTAAAAATGTGTCTTTATTGTTATGTTGTTATAATTTCTCTTCTTCTTCTTCTTCTTCTTCTTCTTCTTCTTCTTCTTCTTCTTCTTCTTCTTCTTCTTCTGATTTAACTGTTGTTGTTCTGGCTACAGAAAATATGAACAGGGAGCTGAGGGGAATGTCCCGAGCGCTATGACGTCGATTCTCAGCTCAACTTTAACTTTTAGCAGAAGCATAGCAAGGGGCGTGTAGGGGTGTGCTGGCTGCACCAGGGGTTATAACTGATGGGGGGGGGGGTGGTGACAATATGGCAAAATATGTTTTAGCATTAACAAATGTGCGTTAGTAATTTATTGCGCATGCTTCAGGATTGTGCGAGGTCTAATTGTTCGTTCACTAGTGTTTAAATGAAGCAGTCAAAGACAGTTTGTGTGACTTGTCACTGCCACTAGAACTGAGCGACTACTGAGTGATCCATCTGAAGTGAAAGCGACTATCTAGCGCGTAGTCCGTTATCAGCATCTACCCTGTTGTGCAGGTGAGCCACCGTGGTATCGCGGCTAGAACACCCCCAGCTGATCCGAAGGTAGTGGGTTAAAATCCAAACAGAGCCGAACTTTAAAAAAAAATACCTTAGCTCTCAGGTCAATCAAGCTTTCATTAGGTACCAGGTAAAGTCTTGGGAAGTAAAGGCGTTCGGCGGGATGTTGCTAACATCGCCCACTGAGTATTGGTTGGTCTATAAAATAGAATTCTAGCACTATCTGCCCAATGCGCATGAAGGCGTGGAAAAGGGTCTTGTTAAAGGGGTGCGAAGAATATGTTAGATGTGTGTCCTTTACAGGACGTTGCAGATATTATTAACTATGGCTGCCAAACGTTTGCCATTTTGTGGACCGTCAGAAATACTCCCACAATAAAGACGCCCCCCCCCCCCCCAAAAACAAGTTGAAGGAATTGTGGTAACCCAAGATTTGACCCAGCATGTTAGCGTAGTAGGGGTGGAGGGCTGTGCTATTTGTCGTTTTACTTGGAAAATAACATTCGGTTATCCTCCGACTAACGGTCGGCAAAGATGGCGGCGGCGATAGTTGCCGGAAAACCGCAAATTAAGTCACGCGACTGTGGCTCGTAATGATAATTTTCAGCCGCCATCTTTGCCGACCGTTAGTCGGAGCATAGCCTAACATTCGGTAGTTTGCCATTGCCGACTGCACAATCGGTGCTCCATAACATTGTCGAAATCAACAGAAAATTATCTGCAGCTGGAATCTAACCGAGGATTTCGGAATTTGTAGCACGTTAGCAATGCCTAAGTCCAAGAAGCCTAGAAGTATGCGAAGCTGAATCAGTCTTGGTCACACGTTACATCTTGACGATATCTTGTCGTGTTTCGTCATTTACACTCAACCATGAAGTCTCGCCATTTCTCCATGCACTGCGCGTGATCAAACATGGCGGAGTGGAATGATTTCAGAGAGCAATTTGTAAACATTCGGATCTGATTCTGCTTCTGAGATAAAAATATTTGTCTCCAGCGTTATCAGACACCCAGAATGGGTGCAAAGGACTCCAAGTTGTCGGTGATATCCTTTGAGGATGCTTGCCGTAGAGGTACAGTGATAAAGGCGCTGTTTTGTCTCAGTTTCGAGTTTCTTCGGCCTAGACTGACCGAGACTCAGACTGCCTCCCTTCAGTTCTGAGTTCATGTCCAGTCTAGTTCCTTTGGTGGATTTAATCTAATTTAAACATTGATTGACTGACCAGCTTCACGTCTGCTCACACTTTTCTGACAGCTACGTCACATACTTTCAAATATTTATATCGCAAGCAGCATTTATTTATTAACTTTTCTACACGAAGGCATGGTAGAGTGGTAGTAGTGTAGTACAAGTAAATTTTACCCCACCAGGACATCACACAGGGATAAACACCCGGTGACATAAAGTGCCACCATGCAGATAAGGATCACACATTGAGAGGTCCTAGAAACTGCGTTCAGCCTTCAGGCTATATTGCGCCGCGCCCCCCCCCCCCCCCCACCCCTCAACCCGGGCAAAATCCGGGATAAGGCTTTAAAATAACAAAATATTGAGTCCCAGATAAGGGCAGTGGTAGTAGATGACTTGATCAGCCTCCGGTAATAAAAATGCTAAACATGATCTGTGAGACAGTCATGATAATTCAGATTTAATCAGGCAATCTTTGCAGCGCCCACCCTAGGGGATGCAATCTATTGTAACATTACTGTGAGTGCTGACCCCATGGGACATAATCCATTGTCTGTGTAAGTTCACATTATGCTTAGGTGTGGACCCCAAGTTGTAAAGTTCACATTTGTTTATTTTAATATTGTTTGAGAAGAGGGTCAACCCAAACACTAACCTTAACCCTAATCTCAAACAATATAAAATATAAAAGAATATCATTACGTGAACATACACAGACAATAGATTGTCTCTCTTGCGGCGTCTGTAACAAACATTGATTGGACCCTTAGGATCACTCTTGTAAGGATTGACATTAGTAATTTTTTTTTCTTTATTTAAATTACGAATTAATTTGTCACAGAAGTGCGTTTAAAGACTACTGCTAACATACAGCTGAATTTTAATAGCAGTCTAGCCACGATACTAGCTTTTACAAACATTTTTCTGGCTTCCAGTAGCATCTACCTTAACAGTGTAGTTACACATCTTGTGATCTAGTATTTTATTGATTTTCAGCTTACTAATAGCCAGATAAGGCTTGTGTTTGTTGTGGTAGACACTTATCTCTGATGATCTCATGCTGTTAATCATGGACCCCAAGTTGTAAAGCCTGACAGCCCACTCTTATACAACTTCCACTAAATCATAACCTCATCCTGTGTGACCTGTGTGCAGATGTCACATTGAGGGAACAATATGACAAGAACCTTCTTCTTCTCTGTTCACTGGCTGTAAGCTTGGGCAGAAAGCCCTGGTTGTTCCTCCGTCTGAACTTTGGCTTTGTGCCAGAGCCTGAGATTTGCTGCATGTGCATCCATTTTACGGGCTTATTTGTGTGCAGTTGGTTGTTCCTTGCCGCTCAGGTAGATGCACTCCGACTTCGAAGAAAGCCCCTAATATTAGTCGACTCTTACTACCGTACTCTAGTATGGTTTGTAAAAGAGTGTTATGTCTTTTAATGTGGCTTCTTAAAGTCAGTGTGGCGCTGGTAGTCATGTCTATCCACAACTGTTTCATGTACTTTTGGTCAACTCTGATGCAGAGGACCCTCGATGCTATGATGTCAGCCTGTCCAGCATCGTTTCTCTTGTTCTCCCTCTGCCTCTCCTCCCCTTCAGCTTTCTACTGTCACAATGTACTCCAGATTTTCTACTTTTCGTCACATGGCCAAAGAATATAGATTATCTGAATGTTACTAAAATATTTCAGTGGTCTCTTTCATGGCTAAAAAATTTCACTTGTCTCTTTTATATTTCTTTCAGTAATTCTCTTTTCATTGACAGACTTATCAGAACCTCTGTATTTGTTTTTGTTCATTGAATACAACCACTTTTTCTGTGGGATATTTAAATGCTGTCCTGATAATGTATCCATCCACACAGAAGCAAGAGAGGGAAAACTGTAAATGTGTATTTCCTATTATTCTCAATGATTGGGCCATGTAATTTAAAGTACTAGTTTTCAAGTTGACAAAGACAAAGAAGGAAAGTAGGACGTTGAAATCACATCAGTGACTTGTTGTTTTGTAATTATTTCAGTGTCCGAGGCAGATATTGTACGATTGCGTGAAGCCTTCCGGCGTGTGACAGCCGTTAGCTCTACCATGTCCGATGCTGTGTTCGTCAGAGAAGTCTTGTGGGATGGAGTGCCTATAAACATAGCACAGGTAATATGATTAGTTAGTCTTTCCTCTTGAGCCTCAGGCGGCGCATAGGGCAGAAATCATAGCTCTCCATATCTGGCGGTTCGTTGCCACCTGGTTTAGGTCTTGGATATTCATTAGGCCCATAGTTCAGCCTTCCCTGATGATGGTTCTACTCAAGGTCTCTCTTGGTCTTCTCCGTTTTCTTGTCCCTTCCGGTGTCCATATAAGGGCTTGATGGGGAAGTCTTGTCTTATCTGTTCTGAGTGCATGGCTGACGTAATTCCAACCGCACTTTCTTATAAAATTGGAGACATTATCTTGTTTGGTCTCTTGTTTTATTTGCTTATTGGATCTGACATCTGTCCAGTGGAGATTTAATATTCTTCTAAGACATCTGTTCTCAAAGCTGTCTAAATTAAATAAAACACAGCACTTGAATATAGCTTAGGTTATAAACATAGCTCGTGTCATAAATGTTTCAAATGTAATAAACAAAGTGCAGTAATAAATGTAGCATTTTGTAGCATAAGCATAACGTTTGCAATAAATATATTATTGGTAATTAAATGCATGTAATAAGTATAGCACAGGTATAAATATAGCACATGTTAAATATAGCACATTTATCTTAAAAAGTCAAACATGTGTCACAGTGTGATTCAGCTAGTAAGAGTTAATCATTATCACAAAACATCACTGCAGTCATTTCAGTCACTTTTTGGACTATTTGATAATAATTAACAGTTAAGACAGTCATTTTACTTTTATTATCGTTGTGGCATTTTATAGGAAATCATGAAGACATTAATTTTAATTAACAAGATAGTAATTTGGCCGGATGGACCGGTCAGTAATTATGCCCTCTCAGAGGATGTGATTATCTAAACAGATGGTTCTGTTTTGAGAGGCAAATAAATTGCACGAGGGTTCATGGCAAATGTAAATGAACGTCGCTTAGTCAACAAAGCCTGGCATTTCAACTTCTAGTTTGATAATAGAGGTGGTGCAGTCAGTGTAGCTTTCTACTGGCTTGAGAATCAGCTGTACACACATTTCATAGTTGTAACTGACTCATAGAGCATGTTGAGATAGATTGAGACAGGTATGCTAAATGCAGAGTGGCAAGCATCACTTCAGGAATATTGGGTAGTTAGTGTCCATTAGATTTGTTTCTCCAGGTTATTCCAGTGTGGTGGTAAATGAACAGGCAGATAAACTAGCTGGTTCTGCACTATTTGATGGTGAATTACAGGCTCAATGTTTTAAGGGTCCTTTATGAGTTAGTAAACAGTGTGAAGGCACAAATTGACCATGACAGTCTGGGGAGAATTGGGCTGCGATGAGTGACCAGGGCATCTGGCTGACGCTGAACGCTCAGGGAAAGGGCAGACTGGACATACAGTTAGACTGTTACTAGTGCCAGTCGAATTGGTACTCTGCACTTGCTGCTTAAGATGGGGATGGAGCGCTTATGGTAATGTCCTGAGTGCTGCGATGTTGATTGTTAATTCAACATTCAACATAATTATTAAATTTTCTTCTTCTTCTTTGCGTTCACTGGCGGTAAACTCCAGCAGAGAGTTCTGGTTATTGATCCACCTCTGGACTTAAAACTTGTTCCAGAACCTGAGTGTTGTGTGCACATCTGTTTTACAGATCTGTCTTATTTGTATGCAGACTGTTAGTTACTTGCCGCTCAGGCAGATGCACTCCGACTTTGAAAGAAAACCCCAGTTAGTCAACTCTTACGACATGCTTCTAGGGGAGGCAGTGGGATTATATTTGCTTTCCCCACAATGGCTCTGGAACCCAAACAGGGATATTCCATTTTAAAGTCGGTAATTATCACCATATCAGGTCAATACTTGTGCTGCCATTTTAAAAAAATGAGACTAAGTGAAAGCAGTAGTTATGAGTTTGGTTTTTTTTTTCTCACAGTCGGGAGGGGGGGGGGGGGGGGGGGGGGGGGTTGCTTGGTCTTGAGGCACGGTGTCCGCCTTTAGTGCTGTAGGTCCCAGGTTCAAGTCCCAGTGAAGGCTGGGATTTTTTCACATGGACTTCTAGTAAAATCCCTTGGTCTCTGGGTAGTAAGATTGGATGCCCGTCTCTATTGTTGTGCACATAAAAAAATCCATTGTCAGTTGGAAATCGAAAAGAGTAGCCTAATGGCGCTACCGGGCAAAATTTGGAGTTCAAAATCTTTCCAAAGTATTTCAGGATCCTTGCCGGTGCTGCAGAGTTTATGCACTGCGCTGAGATTTCCTGGACTCAGACTTGAGTCAGAAGTAGAACAGAGCCCTTGTGGGTTACGCTTGTGCTATGATGTTGATCCGTAGTCTAAATCTAAAAGCTAAACCATCCTCACAGCACTGGACATGTCTATAGGTGCTCAGATCTTCCCTTCACCATATAGAACAGTGTCCTGCAGTTAAGATGCCAGTTTTGTGCTGGATGACAAGACTTCTGAAACATCTTGTGTACCTCATTATCATCATATAGCAGGTCCTTTGCAGAACATTTTGCAGACCTAGCGCTCTCATTAGTTATAAGTAGATGGGAATTGTAGGGCTGCCTGTGAGAAATTGCACAAGTTTGAACCAGGCCTTTTCTTTCGCAGCTGATCTACCGGGGCTATGGGGGCACCTCCAAGGGCCTCTCCTTTAAAGACCTTCTCTGTGGACTGGTGATCCTCACCAAAGGGACTAAGGAGGAGAAAATCAAATGTAAGTTTTCTTTCAGTTACTGCTGCAAAATCTTGTTCCAGTGATCAAACCAATGACTGCTCCTTAGAAAACCATTTCTTTCACAGCTTTGGCATTCTCACTCGTGGAGGGATTAATATTCATCTATTTAAAAAAATTTTTTAATGTATTTATTTATTTAACTTATTAATATTTCTACCTCCTTTTTTCTTTCAAACATCTTCTTACTTATTTTTTTTTTCATTATAGCTCTTTGTGTCCCTTTTCCCCACATAACATATTTCTTGGTTTCTTGTTAACCTTGGTTGTTTAGAAGCTCTGGTGTCTTGTCAGTTAAGTTTTTTAGTCGCAATTTGTGTTGTATTTAGTACTCATTTGATAAAGACTTTGTCAAAACTTTCAGTTGAATTTGTGTGCGTAATTACGTTTCCCTCCATTGAGCTTTCTAGTCACATTTTATATCGTGTTTAGCACTTTGTCTGTCCTCAACTTATCAGTGTGCACATCTGTTGAATTCATTACGCGAAGAAGTAACCATCTGTCATCTTTTCTTTTCATATTAAGAAACCTGTCTTTGCTGTTTGTATTTACTACTTTTAAGGCTGTGCAGGACGTCCGGGTTGTGACCCTGAGGATTTAAGATTGCATAGCTAGTACAGCGGCCACAATCTGTGCTGGTTAGGATTTCTATTTTTTGCCCACTTTATTTTTTTAAAATTATTGCACATACTCAACGTGATTCCTGTTTTATCATTGCACATACTTCACATGATTCATTTTTTATCATTGCACATACTTTTGATGATTCATTTTTTATCATTGTACATACTTTACATGATTCATGTTTTATCATTGCACATAATTTACTTGGTTCATGTTTTATCATTGCACATAATTTACTTGGTTCATGTTTTATCATTGCACATAATTTACATGATTCTTGTTTTATCATTGCACATAATTTACTTGGTTCATGTTTTATCATTGCAAATTCTTTACATGATTCATTTTTTTTTCACTGCACATACTTTACATGACTTTTTTTTAATCATTGCACATACTTCACATGATACAATTTTTTTATCATTGCACATACTTTACTTGGTTCATGTTTTATCATTGCACATAATTTACTTGTTTCATGTTTTATCATTGCAAATTCTTTACATGATTCATTTTTTTCCACTGCACATACTTTACATGATTAATTTTTAATCATTGCATACACTTTACATGATTGTTTTATTTTATTATTGCACATACTTTACATGATTCATGTTTTATCATTGCACATAATTTGCTTGGTTCATGTTTTATCATTTTATATACTTTACATGATTCATGTTTTATCATTGCATATACTTTACATGATTTTTTTTTTAAATCATTGCATATACTTTGCGTGATTTAGTTCTTTTTCAGTGCACACACTTTCTTATTGCATATCTTCTTTTTCACGCTCACCGGCTGTAAACCCTGGCAAGCAATTCTGGTTGTTTGTCCACTTCTGGACTTTAGTCTTGTCCTAAACTTCAGTTCTGCCTGCACATCCATTAAACAGATCTGGCTTATTTGTATGCAGACTATTGGTTACTCACCTCTCAGGCAGATGCACTCCAACCTTTAAGAAAACAGCCCTGATTGGTTGACTTTTACGAACACATACTGGGATCATACACATGCACATTTTATTGTCACGCATACATTTCATACAGCTGTATTAGTATTCCAGTGTTGTTTCAGTGATATTTGTCATGTACTGTGACATGACTTGTTTTGATATGCTGGGGTAGTTGTTTCCGTGAAATTTGCCATGTACTGTGATGAGACATTTTCTAATATGCTGCTGATGTTGTTTCAGTTATATTTTTCGTGTATTGTGACGAGACTTACAGTTATTATAATATGCTGTTATTGTTGTTTCAGTGATTTTTTCATTGTTTCCATGAAATTTGCCATGTGCTGTGACGTAATGTTAATCTAATATGCTGATGTGTTTTTCCCCAGTGACTTTTGCCATGCACTATGACGAGACATACACTTATGCTGTTCTGATATGCTGATGTTGTTTCAGTTATAATTGCCATGTACTGTGGCAAGACATACAGTTGTTCTAACATGTTGATATTCATTTGTCAAGAAAATTTGCCATGTACTGTGATGAGATGTACCGTTATTATGTTGATATTGTTGTTTCAGTGATATTTGCCATGGACTGTGACAAGATGTACCGTTATTATAAGATGTTGATATTGTTGTTTCAGTGATATTTGCCATGTACTGTGACGAGATGTACCGTTATTATAAGATGTTGATATTGTTTCAGTGATATTAGCCATGTACTGTGACGAGATGTACCGTTATTATAAGATGTTGATATTATTGTTTCAGTGATATTAGCCATGTACTGTGACGAGATGTACCGTTATTATAAGATGTTGATATTATTGTTTCAGTGATATTAGCCATGTACTGTGACGAGATGTACCGTTATTATAAGATGTTGATATTATTGTTTCAGTGATATTTGCCATGTACTGTGACGAGACGTACAGCTATGTCCAGAAGGATGAGATGGACAGACGGGTCTTGGAGTCAGAGGGTCAGGTCTCCCAGGCTCTCTGTTCGCTGTTCAGAGAGGTACTGCTCATCATTGTCATGTTTTGCCATTATGTCTCACATAGCGTTTGCAGTCTATAATGCCATTCTGTTCTATCATGTGCAGTCTCTTTAAAAAAAAGAAAGGAATACAGTCCAGCATCTTTGGCCTCTCTCATCAACCTTCGTTTTAAGGTTTCTTACTGTAGTGCTTACACAGTGATTTCTGTGCTCACTTCATCTGAGTCTGTATAGCATCATCTTTTTTGTTCTGCAACTGTTGTTACCAGTGGCTGCCTAGACATCTCTCCTACTTCTTGGATGTATCCCATTTCATTTACATTATTTTCCCGTAGACATTTGTTTCCAAATGTATTTAACTTTGGTTCCCTGTCTTTAATGGTTCTCCAACTTTTACTGGCAAATGTTACTATTGAAATAACATTACTATTGAAATAACATTACTATTGAAATAACATTACTATTGAAAGTATGTAGTCTTGTTTCAAAGCTGTACAGTTTAGAGTGCCATTATTTATTCAGGCTTTTAAAATGCTGCTGATGTCTGTCCAGTGCCGTTCATAATTTCTGTCTTTGTGTTTGTGTGACCATAATAATAAATACCTAAATAGGTAAATTGATCTGTTACTTTAATTCTCTTTATCTTTAGTGTTACATCTGCTTGATCTTTTATTGATGTCTTCATTATATTTGTCTTTTCATGACTTATTTGTAGTCCAACTTTTGATGCTATATAAGCGGGGTACTCCGCAACATTAAAGTCCTGATAAACATTTCTCTATCATGCTGTCTGTGATAAATTTCATTGTTTACCTCTTCTTCCTATTCTTGGTTTGTGGCAAACCTTGGCCTTCATTGGTATCCAATCTTTAAATCTCAGTAAATAATTTTTAGAAATAATAAATCCAGTGGGAGTTGCCGTGGCGTAGCGGCTAGACACTCGTGCAGATCGGAAGGTCGTGGGTTCGCTCCCTGGCGTAGCCAGACTTTTTTCAGAAATGACCTTGACTCCCAGGTCGGTCTAGCCTTGAGTGGGTACCGGGTGCAGTCCTGGAAAGTAAAGGCAGCCGGCATGATGCTGACCACATCACCCTTCTTGTGCTGAATGGTATATAAAAATATGGGTCTAGCCCTATATGCCCTTCTATGCCTAAAGGCGTAGTAGTATAAATCCAAAGCCAGCATGCACTACTTCATTGCCTATTAACTCATCGTCCACAATTGTCATCCATACAAGAGCTGCACACAACGTCTCATAGTAGTGTTCGTCTCAGACTGTTTCTCATTTCATTTCCTGTTTTGTAATTCACTGCTGATGTATTGCAGTATGCATTGTTTAATATTTCCTGAGTAAAAAAAGTCATAAATGAGGTATCGATTCTTTGACTAGAATGTCTTTGCACTGGAACCCACAGGGGCATAGAAATAAAGAAATACCAAAAAAACACATGTAGAAGTGAGCTAGAGGGTGAAGTTAAAAAGATGGGGAGGACATGGAGAGAGCTGCATGCGATATTGAAGGATAGAACGACTTGGTATGAGTTGGTTGAGGGTCTATGCTCCACTCGGGGCTAGAAAAGCAGAGGAAGGAAAAAAGAAGAAGAAGATTGTATGTGTGCCAGGGAAATATTTAGAGGTATGATGATAATTTATGTGCTGTTAAATAGTGTTAACGTACATGTGATTGCTCTCCAGTCGGACCAGGTCTCCTATGAACAGTTCTCCTATTGGTTGAAGTCCCACCCAGATGCAACAGTGATCAGCAAGTGGCTTCTTACTGAGTCTTCCAGTCTGTCATTGGGAGGAGAGCATGACACCCCCACATTTTACCAAACCCTTGCTGGAGTCACTCACTGTGAGTTGCTGCATTTAATGAGTGTGTTGTGAGCCAGGAGCATGTGAGGAGTGGCTGGTTGGGTGGTTAAAGCTCTGGGCTGTCATGTGTGAGGCCCAGGTTTGAACCTTGGTTAGGGATGGCAATATTTTTTTTTAATGTCGGCGGCAGAATTAAAAATTGTGTCACAGTCCATGTTGGCTGCACTAGTAGTGAGGCCTTAAAGCCTAAGGCTCTTGACCCCCCCCCCCCCCTCCCCCATGAAGACTGCCATAAAGAGTGGTAAATATAGGCAGCAAACAAAGAAAGACAGAAAGGCTGTGAACAAAACTAGAAGAGAAACAAAGAAATGACAAGAACTATTGGTACCACACCTATAATTACGGTCACTGATAACAAAGACTAAAATGGTGTGACCATTTGATGAGAATGAATTCAGTGATGCCAGCAGCGAAAGAGTGTAACATGAAAGTAGAAGAGAGACACCAAGAGGTAATGGATGACCAGAGAAGAAGATCGAAGGAGTCACTGATACTTTGAGACTCCACAACATCACAGCATACTGGGCAACTGAGTATCCCTAGCTCAAATACTCATCATGTACCTAGCAGAACAAATCAGAGTGTGGAAGTAAAGAAAGTTGTGTTAAGGCTTATCTTCCTAATTTGTGGGGTTTGAGCGGTGTGTTTTATGACAGTTGTCTATTTCGCCTGTGCTGTTTAATGTGTTTATGAGCAAGAATGCGGAATTGCAAACACCTGATGTTGGTAGAATATTGACATTCGCAGATGACATTCTTGCATATAGGCAGGGGAGAGATTGGAATCAAATTGCCTAAAAATATCAGGCGACAGTAGATAAGGTGATTGACTGGTGTACAGAGATAAGTGCTGTAAACAGCCCAGAAAAGACAACCATCATGTGGTGTTCTTTGGACAATAGGATTGTTAGAGCTGATGTTCCAAGCCTCAAAATAAATGGCCCGGATATCAAGAGAGACTGCAGACTGCAGTACCTGGGAATCACCTTTGACAGAAGCTTGTTTTTCAAGGATCACATAGAGGTGGTTGTGTCAAAGGCTCATAAAGGTCTTAATGCACTAAAGATTATGGCAGCAATGGACATGGAGCAAAGAATGCTGTTCACACTAAACCAGCACTTAATCATCTCAGTGACTGATTATGGACTGGGCTTGCTCATTATCCTGAAGTCAGCTGGTGAAACTGGAGCACATACTGTGCGAGTGATCCTGGGATGGAGAATAGACACCCTGATTGTGTGCATGTGGAGCAGCCTTGCATTGCCGACTATTGCAGATAGGCTAAAGGTTAGTTAGTTAGTTAGTTAGTTGGGTTATCCTCATTGCACTCCGGACATGTCCATAGGTGCTCAGATCCTCCCCTCAGTATGAACCCCAACGTCCGATGGCTAATAGTACCAGCTCTATTTTGATTAACAAGTCTTCTGGCATGTCTGGTGTGCGTCTCGTTTTTTGCTGTGCCGATCTTAATTCCCAAGTCTGCCATTCTGGCCAGTGATGTAAATTCACTGCCACCAAAGTCCTCTATCCTTCCCATTTTTCTGAGGGCATTGATAATATCAGCATGATCCATAGGCTGACCGTCGGTAGTGATAGCGGGTCCAGCCAACCTGTCAGCTCTTTCATTTCCATCGACGCCTGCGTGTCCCGGAACAAAAATAAAGGTGACTCCACGCACAGTGGACTTCTGTAATGATTCAAGCCATTGTCTTCGCACTGAACCTGCCTGAACCCTCCGGATCATACTCGTTGAATCACTGAGTATACATACACGGGTGTATTTTTGTGTTTCAAGCGAGGCAAATGCTTGCACACTGCCATCACCTCCATTGTCATGCTGCTGGTTGTCATGGAGAAGGCGCCGTTGGCTTCTTTGACTGTTCTGCCCGCTGAGCGTGCTGTAAATGCCCATGCGCTTCTTCTTTGGTGTATAACGGATCCGTCTGTATAGATTATTGCATCTGCTTCGTCTGAATTTTCACTGATGAGAGCGTTGACCTCTGCATTAACAGCAACAGGATTCTCTTCTCTACATCACCTGTTGAGTGTGACAATACAGGAAAATGTACAAATAAACGCCTGAGGCACAGGTATCCATTCTGCACCAGGTATGATGTCGGTTAGGCTGCATATTTGCCTAATAACATCTTCTACCCGACCTAGCCACGATTTCCCCCTCTTCAGTCTGTCGCCCTTTTCACTAAAAAGCGCTTGATGCAGTGGGTGTTTCTTATCAGCACATATTTTGAGATATGCCCGAGCCCTCCACATCCTGATCCTTTGGTTCATTGTTGGAAAGTCAAGTAGATACCTCATTGCTCCACAGGATGTGTCTCTTGTACATCCCAAAATAATGCGCATGGCTTCATTTTGCACCTTTTCGAGTCATTCAATCTGGGTAGCACTGACAGTGAGGATGGCCAGAGCGTATTCAATGGGGGAAAGGACCAGCTGTAGAATAGATGTATTAGTAGTCTTTGCTCAATATTGGAAGCAGCCATAATCCTCATTGCAGATAGACCTTTGCGTGCTTTTGTTATCACATGGTCAACGTGAAAGGTGCTGCAGGCTAAGTCATATCTCGGAGTAGCTGCAGCTAAAGGGCACCCTCTGTATGAAGCTTTGGCTGCAGGCAAGGGTCAGAGGCTAAAAACGGGAAAATCATGGATGGTTCAAGCAGAAGACAAAAAGACACAATAAGACAAGTATGCATGCTAAAGAGCATTGAGTGAGGAGAGGGGTGAGTCAGTACCAGAGGAAAAGTCTTGACCTATGTAGGGTCATGATCACATTAGACCTGGAGTGCAGAGAGTGGCCAGCTGGGGCTACTAAGGTGAAAGTCAAACAGTAACTAGCATACGATACAACGACATCTAGCATGAGAATGGAGGTGGAGGCAGTCACTGCAGCTTGTCTGTGGCTAAAGAACAAGCTACATACAAATGTCGTAATTTTAACAGACCCAGAAAACATGCTGAAAAATGTTTAGACAGGAGTGCTTCGAGCAGAGTGGCAAGCTTGACTTGCATGGTCACGAGTAGTGAGCAAACTTTAAATCTTTTCTCCAGGCCATGTCGGCGTGGTGAGGAGTGAACAGGCAAAAAGACTGGCCAAATTTTGCACAGCTGGGTGGTGTATCGATACATAACAAGGCAGATGTGGTCAGAGCTCTTTGGGAACAAGTAACAAAGTCAGAAGAGAAACTAGATTAGTATGGGCTGCAAAGAATGATGCACCTGGCTGTGACCAGAGGTTTCGGCCGACACACTGTGCTGAAAGGAAAGGCAAGATGGTGACATACAACCAGACTACAGATGGCACAATTAGTATTAAAACTCTGCGCTGGCTGCTGAGGATGGGGACGGAGTGCATATGGGAATGCCTCGAGTGCTGTGATGTCAATTCTTGACTCAACTATTATAGTTGTCTATAGCTGTTGTTGTTGGCTGATCCTTGTTTATATTCTAAAGTTGTTTGATGAGTAAATGTATTATGGTAGTTTTATTTATTTGCCACCTCTATTGTCCTGTCATTGTTTTAGTGACCTCCAACTGGTGTGTGTTATCTGTGTGTAGCCCCACACATGCGTTTGAATTTTATGTTAAAGTGTGGGATCCCTGCTATCTCGACACCCACAAATATATGGATGTGTGCGGCCTCTCCTTGCTGCTATCTTAAGGTTGAAAGCTCTGAGATTGTAAAAATTGATCTGGGTGGCAGACCAGTCTACCAGGTTTGTTGCGTATCCTTTACAGAACGTTGCAGAACCAACCCTAACAGCCCCTGGCTGTTGTGCGGTTTTTCTAGGCAAATTTACGTCCAGCAGTTTGCCATTGCTTTCTGGAAGGTCGGCTTTCTTGATACCACTGTCGAAACCAAGGCAATGCACATGGCCTGCAGCTGGGATCGAACCCGGTATCCCGGCATTACGAAGAGTCTACCAGGACAGATCCTTAATAACCTGTACAACCTTCAGAGAAGTTTTAATTAGTGTACTTGAAATGGCTACACCAATTGGGTGTAATATGCAGTTTTGTGCAAGTAAGGAAGATAACAGTTTGTTAGCCACATATACTAACATAGTTTCCTATACTTTACAGGACAATGCAGAACCAACCCCAACATTTGTTGGCTGTTTGTGATTTTTCTAGGCAATTTTTTACATTCAGTAGTTTGTCACTGCATTTGAAACAGTCTGCTGTCGATGCCACTGTTAAACATACACAAGTCCATCTACTGCAGCTGTAATCAAACTCTGCTTTACGAAGCAGGCTAGCAATACCTGATCTACCGATGCTCACTATACTATACTGTGCTATGCTATGCTATACTATACTATACTAACATACACTACTTTTATTTTGCAGTGGAAGAGCGAGAGATTCTCGAACTAGAGAAGCGGTACTGGTCACTGAAATCATTATCTAAAACTGGACGTTATGACCTGGAGCTGTTCAAATCTCAAGTGTGCCCACCTCTGCCTGACAAGTTATGTGAATGTAAGGGCCATTACCTATCTCTGCCAAATTAATTATGTTAACCCTGTTGCGCTAGAAAGCTGCAAACCCACCATTTCTATTTGTAACTAATTCCTGTAAGGTTGAGGTTTAGATGATGGAACAATATCATGGCATAATGGTGGTAACCCATAAGTCCCCAGTTTTACTTCTAACTCAAGCCTAAGTCCAAAAAATCTCAGTGCAATGCACAAACTCTGTAGCACCGGTGAGGATTCTGGAATACTGTGTGTAGATTTTTAACCCCAAATTGTTGCCCAGGCAGCGCTTTAGGCGACTCTTTTTGATTTCCAACTTCCAAGGGATTTTTTTTTTACATGCGCAACAATACACTTGATTGTCCGATCTTACTACCAAGAGACCAGGGAAAATTACTAGAAGTCCACATAAAATTCCTGTAAATGCTGCTTGACCAGCATGGCTGTAGTGACTTGCTCCTGAAAAGCCGTTATCAGTGTTGGGTTCTGTTTGCATCTGCGCAGTGTTTAGAAGGCTTGGATATGAATATATAATATTTACTCAATTAGTGTGGGGGTGTTATGACCAAAATGGTTTTTGTCAACCATTTTAAGTCCTAATTTGATATGACCAAAATATTTCAGCTTCCGAGACAGGATGCTGTTTATTTGCCAATCTTCCTTGATGTTCAGACAGGCCCTGAGTAAGGCCCTCCCTGCATATTCCATTTTAATTTACACACCATTTATGTTTATTAATTACTCTCCTAATTTATTTAAACAAATATAATTGTATTTAGAAAGGTTTTATTATTTTTTATATTTATTGGTGACCTGTGTCAAGTGGTAATCCCCCCCCACCCCCCCACCCCCCCCTTTCCCACACCCCTCAAAAAATTTTAGTTCCCAAGATCTCCTTGTCATACCATATAGGTGTTGCCACAGATAAACCTGCGACCTCTTATCCACTATTAATACCCACACCCATCTCCCTATGACATCTCATCTACTGTCAGGATTGACACAAACCGTCCTCTGATGTGTCATCTGCTACTACTACCAGCACAGATCTCCCTGTGACATTTCTAGTCTCCCTGTGACATTTCTATTCTCCCTGTGATATTTCTATCATAAGTACTCACCCAGATCTACCTATCATGCATCACCAGTATGATCATCGGTCGCCCTATGACATCTCATCTATAATAGACCCTAATTGTTATGATCAATTTTCTACAGCTGTGTTTTTAGCCTTTGACGAGAACTGTGACAGCCACATCGACTTCAAGGAGATGGCATGTGGTATTTCAGCCTGCTGTCGGGGACCAACACTAGAGCGACAGAAGTGTATGTTCTCTTTTTCTGTAGTTATATTTATTTGTGTATGCTCCCCAATCCAAGAATGATTTTGTTTATTAGCTGTATTTTGTTGTTGTTTTCGATCCAGCGGCGCATGAGCTTTCGCCCTTTGGCCCAATGCCATGTAGTGGAATTTGCATGTTTTCACAAGCTGTTCTTTTCCTCCGTACAAGGTGTTCCACTTGTCTGGTATCGGAGGGAGTAGCGTTCTTCTTGTCTCACTGAGTTTTGGGCACTCAAAGAGATGGTGTTCAACAGTTTCGTAGGGGTAGTTAAATAGCTGGCACTTTGGGGAGTGTTGTGGCTGTATTCTGTTTAGGTGTCCATTGAGTGGAGTATGTTGCGTTCTAAGTCTGAAGATGGTGGCCTGGTCCCTTCTTGTTAGATGGTTAATGCTGTCATTAGGATCAGGGCCAGACATATGTGTATAAACCTCTCTTCCAGTGTCTCCCATGGCCCATCTGTTCAACCGTGTCTCTTTGTTTATAGCTCTTATCAGTTTTTTTGCTGTCTGGAGGGTTGTCGCTGTAGGTGGTTGTTCTTGTGTTGCTCCTTTCTTTGCCAATCTGTCAGCTCTGTCATTACCTGGTGTGCCGGAGTGACCTATTAGCTGTATTTTAAATTGTATACTTGTGATATTTTTGTGATGTGTTGCTACCAAGAAAGAAAGCTGCTGATAGAGAAGTCTGGCGATCTGTCTGGGAAAGCTCTGCCTCTACACTGTAGGGTAGAAGAGGAGCAACTAAGTAAGTAAGTTGTTAAGGAAAATACAAGGAAACACAAATAAAGGTATTGTGACGTGCATTAGCAAAGCCCGAACAAAAAATTATTAGTTTTAAAACCAAGTTACATATTTTCAGGTGTAAAGTTATTTCAGTTTTAACATTTGCCAGTGAAAGTTGGAGGACCACTAAAGACATGGAACGAAAGTTAAAAGCATTTTTTTTTAAATGCTGAAGAAAATATTCAACATAAAATGGGATGGATTCTAGAGGGGTGAAGAAATGAGAGACATCTCTGGGCAGCCTCTGGTGACAGCAGTTGTGAGACAAAGAAGATGGCACTATATTTTACACATCCTGAGAAAAGACAAGTAGAGAAATACTAGACGGGCACTAAAATGGGAAACAGGGGTATCGAGGAAGCAAAAAAAAGTCCAAAAGATAACCTGAAATTAATGTTGATGAGAAAAACCAAGGTGCTGGACTGAATTCCAGCCATGATATCGTAGGGATGGAACGGGATGGACAGTGACTGTGAGCCTTATGAGACATATATTATAATGGCACGACAGGACAGTGATTATGATGTTTCTGAAAATAGAATTCTGATGATCAGTTGCCGTCAGTTGTGGTTGCTGCACAGTGGAGTTGATACAGATCACCATTTTGGTACATATGACGAGCCTGAAAGCATCTGGCCAACACGTACGATTTCCTGTCGGCTCCCATTCATGCCATGGCCATTCCCACAGGCAGTTCTATGTTCTAAGGGTGTCACGTTGTGTTATTTTCAACGCTCTAAGCGTTCTGTATTCCATGTAGTGAGCAGCCAGGAGCCTGTTCTATTGTCCATGTTGTTAGCCGGCGGCACTGTGTGGGTTACAGTATCCTGCAGTGACTCTTCATCGCTATCACTGCGGCCTTACTTGAACTGCAAGATGATTTTCCTTCAGCTGTTAGCATTGGCGGGTGCCTAGCAGAGTAGCATTGCTTTTCTGCACAACACAAACAAACAAAACAGAAAAACACCCAGTTGCCCAGTGTCGCCTGCGCACTCTCATCGTGTCAGGACTGGAATGATTTTCTGCACTTTGCGTGTAGATGGCGACACTGTATATGCTAACACCCCTTGAATATAGAACAGTCTATGGAAATAGCCATGGCATGAATGGGAGCTGATAAGAAATCTTGTGCGCCGGCAAGCTGCGGGCAGGTTCGTGATATTTACCACTATTTGTATTAAATATAGTAATTTTATCATATGGGCAAAAAGACTGAAATGGCTGAGGCATATATATATATATATATATATATATATATATATATATATATATATATATATATATATATATATATATATATATATATATATATATATATATATATATATATATATATATATGAAGGACAGATGACAGAGAGATAAAAACTGTGTGTACAAGGAAGTTGAATGGCCATAGAGGCAGACTAAGAAGACTGGAGAGACGATATTAAAGCAAATCTACAAACACTTGGAGTTGGTATCTGGAAAGAGATAAATGGAACCCAGTGCTATCTGCAGTAGTAACCCTCAGGGGCTCAGAAGGCGGAAATGAAGAAGAAGAAGAAGCTTATTCTCATAATCATTTTTTCTCCTCTTCAGTGACACTGTGCTGAACTTTTTTACAGTTTGTTTCAAAATCTTCGACTTGGACCATGATTCTCGACTAAATGAAAAAGAAGTCAGGTCAATGCTGGAAGCTCTGAACATAGTAAGGAAGGTCTACAACTCAGCAGCTGTCCTGGTAGGTGTTCCTCGACTTGTGTTCCCACACAGTAAAGGTGTCTTGTGTTCCCACACAGTAAGGGTGTCTTGTGTTCCCTCACAGTAATGTTGTGTTTCCACACAGTAGTGGTGTCTTTTGTTCCCACACAGTAAGGGTGTCTTGCTTTCCCACACAGTAATGGTGTCTTGTGTTCCCACACAGTAATGGTGTCTTGTGTTCCCACACAGTAAGGGTGTCTTGTGTTCCAACACAGTAAGGGTGTCTTGTGTTCCCACACATTAAGGGTGTCTTGTGTTCCCTCACAGTAATGTTGTGTTTCCACACAGTAGTGGTGTCTTGTGTTCCCACACAGTAATGGTGTCTTGTGTTCCAACACAGTAGGGGTGTCTTGTGTTCCAGAAGTGTGGCTGTTACATGCTCCTAGTCTTATGTTCCATCACAGTAAAATATTGTCTTGTATTCCAGCAGATGCACATACTATGTCCATGGCCGCAACAATTGTTAACAGTTGGTACTTCTGAGTAATCTGAAACAAGTTTTTGTGAAACAGTTTGTAGACATTAAGTGTCTTTCAAACAATGTTGAGATTTTGCAGACGGTTTCAGTGACAGATTCTGTGTTATATTGCAGCAGTCACAGGACTTGCCAGAGTTGGATCCTGAAACTGTTGCCAAGGAGATCCTCTCTTGTCATGACGTCAACAAGGTTCGTACCCTATTACACATTCTAGTTTTATAAAGATTTTACATATTCTACATATTGCCTGCGTATGTTCAGCTTTGAGAGTGGGGAGGTGCTATGATAGTTTACCTTCTGGCAAGTAGTTATCGAAAATACAAGGAAATGCATATAAATAAATTGTAACATGCAATAGCAAAGCCTGAAAAAAAATATTTATATATATCTAAATTTTATAGTTTTAAAACCAAGTGACATATTTTCAGGTCTAAACCCAAAGGTTTTGGGTTCAGAACCACACCTAGTAGATTTTTGGGGGGAAAATATAACCTTGGCTCACAGGTCAGCTGAGCTTAAAATAGGTACCAGGTAGGTAATGTCCTGGGATGTAAAGGTGGCCAGTATGATATTGAACACATCACCCATTGAAGGTGTGTGTCTCAGCTGGACAATGAGAACTAAAATGTCATTATTATTTCAATATAGAGAGAGACACAGTTTTGAATTTTCAGTGAGGTCATGGATTTTTTTTTTTTCTGTCATAGCTAAAATGAAATCTTAACCTGCTAAATCCGTGGTGAGAGCAACCCTAATTCTCAGTCTCAAAAACTTCCCGTGCCCCCACTGCAAAAATGGTAAATACCAGGAGCTTGGGAGGGGGCATTATTTCATTATAACATGGTGGTATCTATATGTGAGATGACAGATAACAATACTTTGACCTTGTTTCCACAGGAAGGGTCGCTAACAATAGAAGACTACCTTCTGTGGACGGTGAACAACCAGCTGACCTTAGACTTCCTGGAGCTGTTGGGTCAGGTCAGTCAGTGACTGTAGTTTGAGGTGTCTGGGGTTATGATTGTTTGGTTCTGTGTATCTGATGAGTTAACAGTGTTTAATGCTGAATTAAGAATCTGCATCACAGCACTTGGGACACTCCCATAAGGGCTTCATCCCCATCTTCAGCAGCATGTAAAGAGTTCCAGTACCGATGGCGCCAGTAACTGTCTGATTGTATATCCGTTTGGCCTTTCACTTGAGTGTTGGCCAGATTCCCTAGTAACTCATCGCAGCACCATTCATCTCAGACCGTAATGATCTGTTTGTGCCTTAGCACTGTTCACTCGCTCCCAAAGGGCCCTCACATCATACAGCTTGTCATACATCAGTTCAGCACCAAGTGGTGCAGAACCGGCCAGTCTATCTGCCTGCTCGTTTCTCAACACACCGGTATGACTTGGAGAAAATATCCAGACCAAAAGATGCTAACTACCAATGCATATGATATCACAACATCTAGTTTGAGAGTGGAGGTGGAGGAAGTCACTGCTGCCTTAGGCTGGGTTAAGAATCAGCTGTACACACCTGCCGTAATTGTAACTGACTCACAGAGTATGTTGAGAAAGGTGGATACAGGCTTGCTTCTTGCAGAGTGGCAAGCATCACTTCATAGGTGCCGGGTAGTTGGCTTCCTTTAGATATTTTCTATGCCACCACGGCTCCTTTGAAGCAGCTGATTGTAGGTAATTAGGTTGACAAGTCAGTCAATTAAGATCTTTGTTGAATTCATGAAATGTGACATTTTTCATTGTCTCTTGCCAGATCTGCCATATTGTTTTAGGACTTTCACCGCAGACGAAAGAGGAGGAGGGAAAAATTATTCAGTAAGTAGAAACATTTTATACCTGGCCTACAATTTGTTGGACTTCCTTGTACTAGGCAGTTTCTTTTATAGATATTGTTGTAAGTGTTTACTGCATGGATGTACAACTGTTTGGGTGGTGGGGGGGTCCTTGAGCCAGATGACTAGTGCATTTGCCACGCACTGTTCAGCTTAAGATTGTATTTTTCTCCTTGACGGAGGAAATCTGTCACCTTATTAAGGATTCACACCAGAGTCTCGCGAATAAGAGACCAACGTTCTCAAACGCATGGCCAACCATTTGTAAGTAATTAAAAGGTCCATTTCCACCCACTGAGGCATTGGGTATACAGTATCAATATTTTTTTTTTTAAATAGACCCAGCTGCATTTTTCAGTGATGGTGTCAATATAACACCGCCCACTGTTTATTGTAGATACTGTTGTACATGCAACCACTGTTAGTTAGTCAACAGATTATCCTCATTGCACATCGGATCATTGAGTGGATAAGTGCTCGGATTCCCTCTGTAAATCCCGCATCACGTCATGACCAGTGACACTAGTTCTGTGTTTGGTTTCTTATTCTTCTTTGGTTTCCTGCATGGTGCTCTTGTTTGGCCACATCCCATTCAACTTACTGTTCTAACTGTCTGACCATGGTTGCAGATTCACAGTCACTAGGTTCTTACTGTTGTTGTTGTTGTTTCTCCATCCCCAGTGATGAAGACCACTTTCATCCAAAGAAGCTGGATGAAACTAACCTGCGCACGGACTTGGATTTAAGTGAAGAAGAGTTGCGCACTTTGTCGACCTCACTCTCTCGCCTGTGCCCATCTTGATCCAATGGCAGGACAGTGTCGTGACGATTGGAAATGGACCTGGGTCCAGTGGATGACCAAGGCATCTTTAGTGCTCTGCCTTGCTCAAAGGCTCTTACTACTTGTGTATCATTCAGTACATCAGCATGGTCCATGGCTCATGCACCCTTCACAGTTACAGTAGCCTTGCCTGCAAGCCTATCTGCTTGCTCATTTCTTTGCACACCTACTTGTCCTGGCACGAAACTGGTCTTGCAGACATTGTACTTGCAGGCACCTTTCTTGCAGACTTTATATATACAGCCACTGTTTCTTGCACGACATGCAACAACTGTGTGTTGCAGATAATGTTTTACTTGCAGTACCTGTTTCTTGCAGACATTTTTGTACCTGAAACGGCTGTTTCTTTGCAGGCATTGGCTGGAGAGAGAAAATCAAAAACCGTTGGAAGTTGGTCAGATATGGTACCTGGTCTCTATGCAGTGGTGGAACACATGGCTGGAGTATGTCAACCCTGAGGTAACTATGACAACCTTAAGTTAACTGGGGTTTTTTTTTGTTGGCGCCTTTATTGTCACAAACACCTCATTGTCTAGTCCTCTGTTCTGTTTTATCCTGTTCAATTCTGCTCAATCCAGTCCAGCACCTTTGGCATCTGTCAACTTAGGGTTTCTTTAGGGTGCCACCATTTCCTTAGTTTGTTTCCCATTTTGGTTCCTGTTTGACGATTCTCTGCCTGATATTGATATTGCCATTTTCTTTTTGATTAGTGATTAGAAAGGATTATCATTACAGCACTCTGGACAGATCCATAGGTGCTCCGATCTCCTCTTCAAAAGCTCCACAAGTGTAAAACGATGTGATGATGCCTGTTCTGTGTTGGTTAGTGAAACGTCTTGTCCCCTTAGTGAACATGCAGCCCCATCTCTATCAGTCTAGAAGGGATACAGAGTTATGTCCTTTGTCTCAAAACCAACTGTCAGTCTAAACAGAAAATCTTAATTACTCAGTCAACCAAGATAGGATTGGCACCTTCTAGAAAATCTGTAATGCATATATAGAAATGTGAACCTGTCTCAGATTTGACTCCTTTTGTCTAGAAATCTCTCCATCTGGAATGTATAAAATTGATATTTCCCCTGCAGTGCGAAGAGTTTGAGAAAACCTTTATATAATCCTCTGTAACTGACTTTGATATTTCCCCCACAGGCAAGTGTCAGCAGGCAGCAGAAGGTCAAGGGCAAGCAGCAACCTTTAACCTGGGAGGATGATACGGTCATTATGGTTGGCACATCTAGGGCAGGAGGTGATAACGGCAGCCAACCAGCCAGGTATTATCTTTTACTTGTTGTCTGTAAGGACACCCTGTAACAGTGATCCCACCCACTCGTGCTCCATCCTCCCGACACACTGTCACAGTGATCTGACCCACTCGTGCTCCGTCCTCTTGGCACCCTGACACATTAATCTGACCTCCAATGCAGCAGCCATCCCTCTGACTCCATGCTGACAGTACCCAGTAGGAGTTTATTGGAATATCTTGTTTCTTTTGGCCATGGCATATCTTGTTTCTTTCTGCCACAACAGGTTTCTGCATGCTTGTCCCTGTTCAATACCCATTTCCAACAGGCTGTTCATTGTTTCCGACTCATTTGTCTCAACATCTCTATAACGTGGCATTGTGTCAGCCTTGTCAATACTTCTTCCTCCACTAACTATCGCAGACATGGCCAATCTGTCCTTTTATTTCTTTCACCCCAGTATATCCAGCTAAGATAGTATCTTCAGGTAGAACTTGTGTCTGCTGTTAACCCATTCCAGTCGGAATTAGCCATTTTGGCTCTTCTTAAGAGTGCTGATTGAGTCCGTCACTATCAGTTTCATGTGTCTCACTGTGTGCTTGGATAGAGACCAAGACTTTGTTGGTTGTTGATGCTTGTGGCTCTAAGATAGTTTAATTGTTGATAAGGTTATCAAGTGTGGATCATAGCAAGATAGTTTAATTGTTGATAATGTTATCAAGTGTGGATCATAGCAAGATAGATTAATTGTTGATAATGTTATCAAGTGTGGATCATAGCAAGATAGATTAATTGTTGATAATGTTTTCAAGTGTGGATCATAGCTCTGCATAATTTTCTTCTTCTTCTTCTGTTCCCTTCCTACACTTATCTTGCTAAAAATGGAGGTTGGGAGTCTTCTGTGTGCTTTTTGTGATATATTGTATAAGTTTTACCTCATTTCTTTAAGGCTTCTCTTGATGCTGTTGTTCCTCTCTTCTACTGATAGGTGTGTGCTCTCCCCTCCCCAATCCACCTTATTCTCTGCCTCTGTCTTCCCCCAATCTCTGTCTGTTTGTTTCTCTCTCTCTCCCCCTATTCCCTAATTCTATGTCTTTCTGTCTCTCTCTCCTTCTCTCTATGCCACTATTTACATTACATAGTACATTTATTGTTGTTGTTTCCATGTGTGGGTTCCAGGCCCCCGTGTTTTTTTTTTTTTTTTTGGGGGGGGGGGGGGGCGGATAATAAACTCAATGCCCCCTTAACAAGCAAGTTGTAAACAGTGGGTGATTGCAGGTTTGCTGAAATTGGATGAATTGGGTCAACACAGATATTGCAGCCTAGTTGTAAACCACAACACAACATACCAATTGCCATTTTAAAGGAATATGAAGCAGAAAAAGAATAGAACATGTTTAAGAAACAACTGTCTAGGTAGAAAGGTTTAAATAGTCCACGTATTTTATCCCTTGTCGTTTCTGTTTACCGATTAATTAATTTTAATTTCTTTTTAATTTCTGCTAGCTTGAGAATTAGCTGTACACACGGGCCGTGATTGTAACTGACTCACAGAGCATATAGAGAAAAGTGAAAACAGACATGCTTTGTGCAGAGTGGCAAGCATCACTTCAGAGGTCCTGGGTATTTAGCAACCTTTAGATATTTTCTCCTGGATATGCCGGTGTGTTGGGAAATGAGCAGGCAGATAGACTGGCTGGCACTGCACCACTTGGTGGTTAACTGATGTTTTGAGGGCCCTTTGGGAACGGGTGAACAGTGCGGATTATTATGGTCTGAGAAGAATGGGGCTGCGAGGAGTTACCAGGGGATCTTGCCGACGCTTAACACTCAGGTAGTAGTAGTAGTACATTTTACCCCACTAGGACATCACACAAGCCATAAACACCCAATGACACAAAGTGCCACCATGTGGGTGAGGATCACCCGTGGAAAGGTCCTGGAAACCACGCTGAGTCATTTGACCATATTTATGGCCGGGTTATATTGCGGCCCCTGGCAAGAACCAGGATGGGGCTTCAAAATAACGAAAAATTGAATCTCACATGGAGACAAGTGTTCACGGCACAGGGGAAAGATGAGACGGATATAGAGATATTTACAGGCACCATCGGAATTGGAACACTTTGCTTGCTACTGAAGATGGGAACTGAGCACTTATGGGAGTGTCCTGAGTGCTGTGATATTGATTCTTAATTCAACATTCAATATCCATTGAACTCTCAGGGACATTTTGTGTATATTTTCTTATTATTATAACTAGTATTCACTGGCTGTAAATTCTACTGAAAAGTTCTGGTTGCTCCTACACTTCTGGATTTTGGCCTTGTTTCAGAACTTCAGTTCTGCTTGCACATCTGTTTTACAGCATCTCAGGGGGTGCAGTCCTGACTTGGAAGCAAACACCCATAGTAGGTCGCATCCTGCAACCAGCTTGTTGAGGTGGCAGTGTGTCTATTCTTTCCCCCAAAAGTATTTTTTTTTTAATAAAAATATTTTTAAAATTTTTGATGACTGTTACAGTTTCTGTGATTCAGTAGTTGGTCAGTGACTGACAGTCATCAAATGTGTGTTTCAGATCCACAGCAAACTCTCTGGTCCCTGGTGACTCCACGCCAACACATCGTAGCTCCAGCCTGTCCCCGAAGTTGGGACGTAAATCTGTGCCTATGGGCGCTCTATCCAAGCCGCCAGCCATCAATAACAATCACTTATTAGTCAACCCAACAAAGGTAGGTCTTATCTATGTATTGATCCACTAAACAGCACAGCCGATGTGGGTCTTTTATCCATCATTCACTCCTATCAGGATGGGTCTTGTAATTGTATAGATCCATCATTCCCTCTTGTCATGGTGGGTCTTGTAATTGTATAGATCCATCATTCACTCCCGACAGGGTGGGTCTTGTAATTGTATAGATCCATTATTCACTCTCGTCAAGGTGGGCCTTGTAATTGTATACATCCAACATTCACTCCCGACAGGGTGGGTCTTGTAATTGCATCCATCCATCAGTTATTTCAACAAAGGTGCGTCTTGATATAACGGTAAAACTATAACCTCTTCTCAGGCCACTCCTGTTTGTTGGCAAATTTCCGTCTTTTCAGATGATAGTTATGTTAATGTTATCACAGTCAACGTCACTGCATGTTAGACATTCCCAGACAATAGTGTTCCATTGTGCTATAAGGCAGGGCTATTCAACTAGTGGCCTGCAGGCCACATCTGGCTTGCGGAAGCCTAGCAAGTACCAGTTGTGGATAAAAAACCAGCTCATTCCACAGACTGACACTCCTACCTTTCTGGGCGTTAAACTTGATTCTCGACTAACTTGGAAGTCACATGTAGAAGCAGTACAGGGGAAAGCATTCAAGAAGCTTGCAGTGATGAAAAAATTAGCGGGTACCACATGGGGCGCTGACTCCAGAATCCTAATACAAGTATATACTGGAGCAGTCAGGCCAGTCATGGAATATGCCTCCACTGCATGGGCTGCAGCAGCCAAGACAACAATGGGAAAACTGGACAAGGTTCAGAATATGGGATTAAGGATTGTTCTCGGAGCCATGAAAACCACCTCCATCAGAGAGATAAAAAGGATAGCAGATAGTGAACCACTCGAAAACTCAGAAGACAATACAAAACTCTTTTACAGTATGAGAAATTAAAAAGACTTTAAAGTCACCCACTGCATTTTAAATTTCAAGAGTGAACAAAAAACAGACTGAAGCGTCAGAGCCCCAACCATCTTGCTAGAGAACTGTACAGACAGCACCAAGATCTGCTTGAAAGAGATGTTGCACTGTGCGAAAAACTTAGGCTAGAACTATGGACAAGCAAGCCAGAGGAAGCAAATGTAGTCCTAAAGGTACCAGGAAATACTTCAAAAGATGCCCAGACGGAGACACAACAGAGAACCCTGGCTCTTGCTATGCTTGATGAGAAGTATCCAAACACCACTTGGACTCAGGTTTTCACAGACGGCTCTGCTACAGATGCAGTCAGAAAGGGGAGTTGTGGAATATACATTAAACCCCCTAGCAGTAGAGCAGAAACTCTCTCTCTACCAGCAGGTGACATCTGCACTAACTTCAGAGCTGAGGCAACTGCCCTCCTCTCTGCAGTCCAACATCTCATCACTCAAGAACACAGAGGGCACCAAATTGTTATACTTAGTGACTCATTGTCTGTTTTCCAAGCACTATCCAGCAAAAAACAAGACAAACTAATTGCAGATCTAAGGACCAACATTGGCTTACTCTCCAAGGAAGCAGAACTGGTCTTGCAGTGGATACCAGCCCACTGTGGTATTCAAGGAAATGAGAGGGCAGATGAGTTGGCAAAAGCTGGGAGTAATCTTCCACAACCTTATCCACCACACAGCTTCAAGGAAACCAAAACAGCGCTAAAGCAGTCTTTCAAGGGGAAGTGGAGAAGGCAGAATGGAGATTACAGACCAGAGAGTGACAGCATAAACAAACTCAACAGGAAAGAACAAACATCAATTTTTAGACTTCGGACTGGACACTGTGGTCTTCGAGCACACTTGTACAGGATAGGCATAAAAGAATCTGCTGCCTGTGATTGTGGAGCAGAAAGACAGACCCCTGAGCACATACTGCAGTACTGCCCTAACCTCTCCCAGCAAAGACTGTGGATCTGGCCCAAGGGGGCCACATTGCAAGAGAAGCTATGGGAGACCGGTGGCGACCTTAAACGCACAATCCTATTTGTGACCCAGACGGGACTCAATGTTTAGCATGACTGATGTCGAACGCAGAAGAAGAAGTACCAGTTGTATTGCCTGTGACGGTCCTCATTTTCAATATTTTGGCCTGTGAGTAAGCTTGGTTAAAGCCCTGCAGTAGGGATACATGAACATCACAACCCGTGGCGATGGCCAGTGACTAGCAAGATCTGCTTGCTTTAAGAACAGTATTTCACAGTTAGAGTCATGAGGTTTCAAAACCAATCTTGCCATCGCATGTATTTAACCTGCTTATTCACAGATTCTAAGCTCATGACCTATCTGCACTGTTTTTTTTTTCTTTATCCTTCTTCCTTTCCTAATTTCCTCCTTCATAGAACGCAGTCCCATGAATTCACCTCAGTACCTGTATTAATAATGTTCCACTTGCAGACTGTGTATCATGGTAGAGGCCATCTCTCATGCAGACACAATTGTGTGACCTGGGAGTAACGTTACAGATATCACACCCTAGCTGTAAACCACAGCGTAGTGTGCCAACTGCCTCTGTAAAAGTGAATGTAGAAGAAGAAGGAGAAATCCTCTGTAGATGGCGGAAGTTTCTTCTGTCAGGGGCAGAATTAACCATCCCAGTCTGCACAATTTGTGGTGACTGCACTGGCCATGCAGCCATAAATCTTCAGGCTCAAAACCTCACTCTCTGTCATTCACTGCAGTAAAAGTAGTATACTCTTTTTTTTTAAAGCAATTTCTGTTTAGTCTTATTTTTGTTTTTGCATAGATTTGTTGATAGCCTTCATGGGCAGAAAAATCTCAGATACATGTAATCAGAATAAGAAACAAGACTTTTATTTGAAATGTTACAGAAGAACTCTTAGTTGAGTCAAGAATTGTCATCACAGCACTCAGGGCATTCCCATGTGTTCTCCGACCTCATCTTCAGCAGTCAGCGCAGAGTTCCAATACTGATGGTACTGATTACAATCTGGTTATATTTCCGTCTTACCTTTCCTCCTAGTGAGCCGGCTAGACCCTCTAGAGGGTGCCTCATTCTCTCCAGGCCATAATAATCATGTTTCTCTACTGATTCTGTTGCTTGTTCCCAAAGGGCCTTGACCACATCTGCCTTTTTTAATGTTCACCACTTGGAACTTTAAAAAACAGTAATTAGAAAAGAAGAAAAATACTGACTTTCACAATATCTGATAACTAAAGCTAAACAAAACAAAAAACTCTGTTGGTTTAAAAAAAAAATTTTAAGTTAATAAAAAAAATTTATTTTGTTTGACAGTATGTTTCCATGACAAACGAAGGAGGACGGCTGAGAAAAGATGTTGTATTGACTCGGGGGAAAGATTTCGAAATTGTCCCAGAATGCATCTGGAGGGCACTTACCACATGGTACGGAGGCTCGCCAGCTTTACCAAGAACTGTAAGCCCATTTGTTGTTGTTTTGTTGTATTTTTTGTTTATTTATGCAAATTCATCTGTTCGTTGTAGCACAAATTTTCCAAAGGAAATTAGTTTGTATTTATAGCCTGCAATCTCAATGTTTTTTTTGTTTTTTTTTGGGTCTGTAATATAATTTCTTTTTTCTTGCTGATGTTCTTTCCTGTTTATGCTCCTCCTTGTTAATATGCTTTCTTACTTGTTGATGGTCCTTCCTTCTTGATGTTTCCTTTTTCTCGTTGATATTCCTTCTGTCTTATTAATGTTCTTTCTTGTTGATGTTCCTTCTGTCTTATTGATGTTCTTTCTTTCTTGTTGATGTTCCTTCTGTCTTATTGATGATCTTTCTTTCTTGTTGATGTTCCTTCTGTCTTATTGCTGTTCTTTCTTGTTGATGTTCCTTCTGTCTTATTGATGTTCTTTCTCGTTGATGTTCCTTCTGTCTTTTTGATGTTCTTTCTTTCTTGTTGATGTTCCTTCTGTCTTATTGATGTTCTTTCTTGTTCATGTTCCTTCTGCCTTTTTTATGTTCTTTTTTTCCTGTTGATGTTCCTTCTGTCTTATTGATGTTCCTTCTTTCTTGTTGATGTTCCTTCTTTCTTGTTGATGTTCCTTCTTTTTTATTGATGTTCTTTCTTCTTGATGTTTCTTCTGTCTTCTGGATGTTCTTTCTGTTTTCTTGATGTTTCTTCTGTCTTATTGATGTTCCTTCTGTCTTTTTTATGTTCCTTCTTTTTTTGTTGATGTTCCTTCTGTCTTATTGATGTTCTTTCTTGTTCATGTTCCTTCTGCCTTTTTTATGTTCTTTTTTTCCTGTTGATGTTCCTTCTGTCTTATTGATGTTCCTTCTTTCTTGTTGATGTTCCTTCTTTCTTATTGATGTTCCTTCTTTTTTATTGATGTTCTTTCTTCTTGATGTTTCTTCTGTCTTCTGGATGTTCTTTCTGTTTTCTTGATGTTTCTTCTGTCTTATTGATGTTCCTTCTGTCTTTTTTATGTTCCTTCTTTTTTTGTTGATGTTCCTTCTGTCTTATTGATGTTCTTTCTTGTTCATGTTCCTTCTGTCTTCATTGATGTTACTTCTTTCTTGTTAATGTTTCTTCTTTCTTGTTGATGTTTCTTCTTTCTTGTTGATATTCCTTCTGTCTTATTGACATTCCATCTTTCTTGTTGATGTTCCTTCTGTCTTATTGATGTTATTTCTTGTTCATGTTCCTTCTGTCTTGTTCATATTCCTACTTTCTTGTTCGTGTTCCTTCTTTCTTGTTCGTGTTCCTTCTTTCTTTGTTTATGTTCCTTTTTTCTTGTTCATGTTCCTTCTTTCTTGTTTATGTTCCTTCTTTCTTGTTCATGTTCCTTTTTTCTTGTTCCTGTTCCCTCAGGCATATTGTTGTCTTGCTGATGTTTCTTGTTGATGTATTCAATCTTTCTTGTTGATGTATTCAATCTTTCTTGTTGATGACTAGAGTCCCTTGTCATAATCATGCCACTATTTGATTGCTTGCCCAAATATCTACAGGTGATAAATGTATCAAGCTTCAGCCTGGAGCTCGAACTCTACCCCATCTGCGTGAGGATCTTCCGACACCAGACACCCAGCCAGCGGCCGCCCCCGGCCAACACCATCAGTGGCATGGTGGCAGGGATTGGGGGCATGGCCTGGAGTAAGTTCTTCTTGTCATTGTGATCTCTGTTGTTTCAGTTCACGTGTGCATATCTTCATGTCATGCTTTTGTGTGAGATCTCTAAATGCTTTAGTATGAGATCTCTTTGTCCTTTCATATGAGATTTCTGTGTGCTTTCTTGTGAGATCTCTGTGTCCTTTCATATGAGATTTCTGTGTGCTTTCTTGTGAGATCTCTGTGTCCTTTCATATGAGATTTCTGTGTGCTTTCTTGTGAGATCTCTGTGTTTTCCTGGGACATGTCAGCGATTTAATTTGCAGTTTCTAAGATTTAATTTGAGATGTCAGTGTTTTCATGTGATATGTCAGTAGCTTTCAGATCATTTCTCTGTGTTTTCATGTGAGATAGCAGTGTTTTTATGGGAAGGGCCAATGATTTCATGAGAGCTGGGGCTTTCAGATAATAAATATATCTTTGTTTTCAAGTGAGATGTCAATGTTTTAATGTGAGATATCAAGATTTCATGAGAGATATCAGTGTTTTCAAGTAAGATTTGCATTTTAATGGGAGATCATTGAGTTCATGTGAGATGTCAGTGTTTTCATTGAGATCTCTGTGTTTCTATGTAAGATCAATGTTTTTATGTAAGATATCAATTTCATGGGAGATATCAGTGCTATTATCTGAGATGTCAGTGTGTTCAAGTAAGATCTTTCTGTTTTCATGTGAGATATCATTTTCCTGTGAGATGTCAGTGCTTTCATGTGTGATGCTCTATTTTCATGTGAGTTGTCATTGTTTTCATATAAGATGTCAGTATTTTTATAAGTGAGGTCTCTGTTTTTGTATGTAAGATGTCATTGAGATGTTAATATTGTCATGTAAGATGTCGACCTTTTTTTTTTTTTTTTTTTTTTGATTTTGGTATGTGAGATCTAACTGTGCTTTCATGTGCGATGTCAATGTTTTGAAGTGAAATTCCATATTTTCCTGTGATAATGATATTTTTATTTCACATGTTAACATTCTTCTTCGTCTTCACATTCACTGGCTGTAAACTCTGACGGAAAGTATTGGTTGTTCATCCACTTCTGGACTGTAGTCCTGTTCCAGAACCTGAGTGTTGCATGCGCATTCATTTTACAGATCTGACTTATGTGTATGCAGACTGTTGGTTAATTGCCTCTCAGGCAGATGCTCTCCGACTTTGAAGGAAGCTCCAAAGTAATTGACTCTTATGACATGCTTTTGGGTAAGCAGGGGGTCTATTCTTGTTTTCCCTATAATAGGGCCCCGGAACCCACACGGGGAACATGTCAACATTATCTCAAGTTATATGTTCACACACTACTCTTTATGTTTTCCACTTGTTTACATTTCCAAACCTTCACCATGAGAAAAAATCATTTTCATTTGACTGTTTCCAGATTTGGCTGCAAACCCCACACAACCCAGGCGTTACCATGCCCACACTGCCTCGTTTAGCCGCAAGCACACCTTGTCCCAGATTTATGAGTTCCTAGGCCACAAGCTGAGACTCTACCGTGAGGACTTCCGCCTCTGGAAGATCAACTCCAAGGATGATGTGAGTTTTTCTATGCACTTTTCTTGACACGGTTTTGTCTTCTTTTTCTTCTTCCCTTTCACCAGCTGTAAACTCTGGCGGAAGGTTCTGGTTGCTCGTCCATTACTGAACTGCAGTCCTGCTCCAGAACCTGAGTGTTGCGTGTGCATCAGTTTTACAGATCTCATTCTCTTGAATACAGACTGTTGGTTCCCTGCCTCTCCGGCAGATGCACTCTGACTTCAATGGAAGGTCCCCAGTTAGTCGACTCTTACAACATGCTTTTAGGGAGGCAGTGGGTCTATTCTTGTTTTCCCCACAATGGGGCCCCGGAACCCACACAGGGGACGATTTTGTGACTTCCGAGAAGTTTGAAGTAGTCATGTGAAACTTGGGATCAATTGGAGGATCACTTTTTAAGCATGGGACTGGTTGAGAGTAGCTTTTTAAAACTTGGACATGTTTGGAGTGTCCTTTTTTCTTCTTTTTTATTTTTTTAATTTTAAATAATAATTTAAGAATAGTTAGGGGTACTTCTACAGGTCCTTTATCTCATCTAGCTTTCAGGCATCAAATCACCCCTCTATGGAACAGCACCAACCAATCTTTTGCCTGTTCATTTCTCAACACACCTGCATACCAAGGAGAAAATGTTCAAAGGACACTAACTCCTGAGGACCACTTCTGAAGTGATGCTTGCTGCTCTGAAAGGAGTGTGCCTTTCTCCACCTTTCTCACATGCTTTGTGAGTCCGTTACAATTACATGTGTGTGTGCAGCTGGTTATCAAGACAGCAAAAGGCTGCTATGATTGCCTCGACTCCATTATCAAACCAGATGATGTGGTATTATCACACTTTGTTGTACTGATTGGAAGATATATAAAACTGAACCAACTGTCATAATATAACAACAGACATATAACCAGATTGTGACTGGTACCATCAGTATTGGAACTCTGTGCTGGCTGCTGAAGATGAGGACGGAGCACACATGGGAATGCCCAGAGTGCTGTGATGTCAATTCTTGACTTAGTTCAACACAATATTAATATTACAAATACAAATGAAAAGTGAACATTGCATAAATGAAACAAAACCACACGAATACACAAAAGTGTCTGAACTGACGTAACCCGAAGAAGCCATGTTGATGTCTTGCCAGTGGAATTTGTTGTATTTAGCAGCATCCATTCGCTTTCGCATTGAACCGTCATGCACTTTTTTCTGCACCTGAGTATACGTTAACAGCGAACATTCAGCCTGCCTTATGCATTTACTGATGCGTGCACATATTTCTGGATTGTACCAAGACTAATTGTTTGTTCACCAGTTTTTCAAATGGGTCAATGAGGGACATTTCATTTGATTTTTTAACCAGGACAGGAATGGAGTAAACATCAGGTGATCCTGATTTGTGGCTAAGTTGAAACCTCAACTACAACTACAAATATTTAGTCTCTGTATTTATGCTTATGTTAAAGCGAAACAGAAAGTGTTCCATCACTAAACACCCCCCCCCCCTTCTACACCCCCCCCCCCCCCCCCCCCCCCCCCCCCCCCCGTTTTTCAGCAGTCACTTGCAGCTGCATGTGTTTTCAAGTTTTAAATGACTGCCTAACCTTCACAGACAGTGGCTAATGTAAGTCTTGATTGTTTCAGCAAAATCTGACACTGCTGGATGATGAAGACCTCACAGTGGAGGATTATGGGATAGAAGATATGCAGCAGATCCTTCTAGAAGGTACCGTCAGATTAGTTAGACTCCTTCTCTGCTTTTGTTTTATTATTTTCTTTTTCTGTCTGTTTCATATGCTAAGTGATGCTTTCTTGATGTGATTCTTTGATTTTCTGTGTGACTTTTTGTGTGTGTCACCTACGACTGTCAATACTGGACAAGCCAGACAACTTCTTGAGGCCTCATAGAGGCGGTTTTACATAAGACTCCTGAGAATTCTTTGGAAGTCAAGTAGAGCAGCCCAGATATTTTGAAAGAAGCATTGATTCAAAGACAGCTTATCGTGAACATTAGAAAGAGACAGTCATCATTTATTGTCTGGTCTTGTTATGATAAGAAGGAGAAACTGGAACGTGCTGTGACCACTGGAAAGATCAGTGGAAACATGGGAAGATTCTTGACAGTCTTTTATCATGACACTGAGCTGTGACTGCACGTGAACTGATACATGCTTTTGAAGATCACATATTGTAGCGAGGCATGATCATTCACACCAGTCAGCTAGGCACTTGATGATGTTGATGATCATTACCTTTTTTTTTTCTGTCTGTAGCTCATTTTTCTGAATTGTGATTTTTTTTTTTTTTGGTCTTCTTATCTATGTGGCTCTTTCTTTGTGTTATTTTTTCTTCTGTCTGTTTTTTTTTTTTTTTTCTGTCTCTGTCTAGATAACTTTGTCACTATATCTAAATAACTTTCCCATAGCTCATGTTTCTGTGACTTTGCTATCTGGATTCATTTGTGCAGCTGTTATTATTCTGTGTTTGTCTGTGTTCTATACCTGACTTTATGAAAAATTTCTATTTGTCTAATTTTGTATTCAGCGAATCTGTTAGCATCCACTAAACATTTAAAGTAAGTCTGTGGAAGGCTTTGTGTGTTTATTATATTTATTCATGAACTGAATATTTAAATAGAGTCTTTAATATGTTCTGTTAATAAGCCTTTAATTGGACCTATAAACCTAAGGTGTTAGTCAGTAGTCGAGGTTCCAACATCACGGGTGCCCTATGTTCTTCACTGAAAACTAGTGAAAAACCATGTCAGTCCCAGCAAAATATTGAAGTTTGCACAAGTAAAAGTGCATAAGACAGCTGTTAGATGTGCCAATATTACCAGTCCCACACCAGAATTGCAGTTCACTATTGGTACAAACATTCAGTCATGAAAGCCAGTATTCTCCGTCCACCGAAGTACATGTCATTCTGAACATAATCAGCCACCTGCCATTTTAGTGCAGTCAACAACACACCATCTAGAAATGAGGAGTGTGCATCAGCAATACCTAGCTGGAAACAAATAACTTTTCAGAATGGCAGCGATCAGCCGAACTTTTCAGAATGGCAGCGATCAGCCGAACTTTTCAGAATGGCAGCGATCAGCCGAACTTTTCAGAATGGCAGCGGTCAGCCGAACTTTTCAGAATGGCAGCGATCAGCCAAACTTTTCAGAATGGCAGCGATCAGCCAAACTTTTCAGAATAGCAGCTATCAGCCGGCCATTTAGGCCAGAAATCCAAATCTCGGGTGTATAAAGCTGCATGTATAAATTGTAATGATTTGTTCAGAGAACCACCAACTTTCCACTGATGACACTTGCATTCAGATGCAAACATTGATCATGTAAACTGACCTGTGACATGAATTTTTTTTCATTCTATTCTTAAGTGCGCAATAAGGACCTTACCTGGCCAGAAGAGATGTCCCAGCTGGCCAAAAACAAAAATTTGAAGAAAGATGATGGTGAGTGTTTGTTTGTCAGAATAACATGTCAGCTGTCTGGCTGATAGGCTTCCTGTTATGCTGTTGCTCATGTCACACAGAAGATTTATATTCGTTACATTTAAGTCGTGCTTGTTATTTTCCAAATGTCACATTAGATGGACCTGTGTCATATTAGATGTATATTTATCACATTAGATGTACATATGTCACATTAGATGTATATTTGTCACAGTAGCTGACTTTTGTTATATTAGATGTATATTTTTCACTTTAGCTGACATTTTTCATGTTAGATGTAAATTTGTCACATCAGCTGTCTTGTGTTACATCAGATGCATATTTATCGTATTAGATATACATTTGTTATATTAGCTGTACATTGGTAATTTCAGATGTATATTTCTCGCATTAGATGTTAATGTATCATATTAGATATATAATTGTCAGAGTAGCTATTATTTGTTATATTAGATGTATATTTGTCACATTAGGTGACATTTGTTATATTTAATGTATATTTGTCACATTAGATGTTCATTTCTCATTTCAGATGTATATTTGTCACATTAGCTGTATATTTGTCACATTAACTGATATTTATTAAATTAGATGTATCTGTGTCACATTGGCTGAACATTTGTCAACTTAGATGTATATTTGTCACATTAGATGTGTATGTGTTGTATTATATGCATATTTGTCATATTAGATTTACAGTTGTCACATTAGATGTGTATGTGTCACATTAGATGTTAAAATGTCATACGATATGTATATTTGTCATATCAGATATACATTTTTTATATTAAATGTATATTTGTAACATTAGCTGCCATCTGTTATATAAGATGTATATTTGCCACATTAGATTTGCCATACTATATTACTTTTGTCATATTAGATGTACATTTGCCATTTCTGTTGTATGTTTGTCATATTAGATGTATATTTGTCACATTAGATGTACTAATCCAAGCTGGTTAGGTAACCAGTTCACTACTCTGGTGTGAGGGGAGGAGTATTTCATGCTCTTCTTTTTCTGTTTTCATTTCCTTTGAATCTAGTTGTTTGTTTGTTGTGTTGTATGTTCAATATTCTGTTCTTGTCTGTTAGAATGCTAGTTTCATGTGATGTCTGATGGTACATTCTTGTTTAATGCAAAGAAAAGACACAAATCCAATGAAAACAAAAATATTGTTTGTTTGTTGTCTAGTCTTATTTCATGTCTAATGCTGGGTTCACACTTTACAGTACCCACCCAGAAAGGAGCCACTGGTCTGAACAATCTCGGCAACACCTGTTTCATGAATGCCGCCCTGCAGTGTGTCTCCAATACTTGGCCTTTGACCCATTACTTTGCTGGCAACCTTCACCTCTTTGAACTCAACAGGTAATGTCATGTATGGTGTATATGAGAGATGAGGTAATGTAGTGGCTAGATTCTGGCCTAAAATCTAGCTAGCCTACTGGCCTGAAAGCCTTGAGCTCAAACTTGAGGCATGGTGGAATTATTTTGGTTTTGTTTAATTTACCTGATCTGCCAGGTTGACTTAGCCTAGAATGGGTAGCAGGTAATGTCCTGGAAAGTAAATGCAGCAGACATGATGTAGATTAGTTGATAAAATATAAGTCTGGCATCACATGCAGCTCACCCGCATGTCTTCCCCATCTTTTCCATGTGATTTTTGGCAAAGCTTTATTTCTTTGATCCTGTTGGTTCCAGTGCAAGGACATTCCTGTTATATTATCATGTTTTTTTTTCAGTGTGGTCTGGTTCCCTAGAAGAGCATACCTAAAAAAAAGAGAGACATATCAGACTGCCTTCAGTTATTTGTTTTAGTTGCTTTTTGAAACTTAATTTTCAGCTTGACATTTTCCCCCGCCATTTTGTTTAAACCTTTGCCCCTTAATGCTAACCAACACACACACAAAATGGGTAATAAACCCGTGGGAATTTCTAGACAAAATCCATTAACAAAATTATTTTACAAAGTAACTAATTTATTGTTTCAAATTTTATTTATATGTATTTTTTGAAAAATTTATTTTGGAATATATAAGGAAATATGAAAGGAGTAATCATTAAACATGAACAGAGTGAAGTGTTAAATGGAATGCCTTTTGTGTCACGTTACTCAATCCATGACACCCTGACCTCTATCAGTGAGGCTTACAGGAAAACTTTAAGTCAGCCTGGCTTTGAAAAAAACTTTTCGATTCACAAGGAAACCTTTCTAAATGCCATGTTTAGTTACTATATTCACATTGGGCCCCTGCCCCTCATCAGGTGCGCATAGAACCAGTGGCATTTAACTGCACGTTTCAAGAACAAATAACTGCAGAAGTGGCAATACATCGGCATTTACTTGGCTCTGTCCCAACTAGAGGTAACTAGATTTAGCCTTATCAGGGGCAGACGGGTTAAAAAATAATTCCTTTTTTTTTAATTTATTTTTTATTTCTGGGTTTTTGTTTAATTAATAGTAATGTTATCTGTTTTGATAAATCACTTTGTGTTATCAAAAACAATATGGGACATTGAAAAACAATGGCAAACTACTGAACGTAAAGTGGCCTAGTAAACCCACCAACAGCAAATAAATGCTGATATGACATCCTGTTAAAGATATGCAACTTAGTGTGTTTTGATCCCCATGTTAAAAGGTTCACATGTCAGTGTTACATATGATATTTTGATTTCTTCCACCCTTCTGCGACTACATCTACAGGAACAATCCACTAGGCATGAAGGGACATATAGCCCAGCGCTACGGGGAGCTTATCAAGGATTTGTGGGGTGGGACATCTAAAACTGTGGCCCCACTCAAACTTAGGGTGAGGATTTTGTGTTTTTATATTTCAGAATTATCAACAACAAAACCATTGCATTTAGTGTTTTTTTTTTCTCAGACGCTCGGCTCTCATCCTTTCTGCAATCATTTCTTTCTTCATTCTCATTCCATTTCTGCTGTGCCCCCTCCACACAATACAGTCAATGGCGTTTTGTTCCCACGAGTCCACCTCGATACTTTTATAAAAAATGTCACATTTGCATACATATTTATATATATATAGTAGAGGTCACACACACGCACACATATACACAGATGTACACACACACACACCTATACTCAAATAAACACACACACAGGCCTTTACTCAAATAAACACACACACCTGTGCTCAAATAAACACACACACACACACCTATACTCAGATAGACACACACACACCTAAACTCAAATAAATACACTCTCACACACACACACACACACACACACACTTGTACTTAAATAAACACACACACACACACACCTATATTCAAATAGACACAGACACACACAACCACCTATACTCAAATAGACACAGACACACACAACTACATATACTCTAATAAACACACACACACACCTATACTCAGATCAACACACACACACCTATACTCAAATAAACACACGCTCACCTGTAATCAAATAAACAAGACACACACACCTATACTCAAATCAACACACACACACCTATATACAGACACACACATTTGTGCAGAGGTAGGCATGATATGGCCGAGACTTTTCAGCCTCCATGAGGTAGGCTGTAACATGGTCACAAAGTTTGGGCTTCTACAAGGTTAGCTGTGACGCGTGTAAGGAGTCATTTTCTCATTGCTGTAAAATTTTCTGATTATTTGAAAATGTGGACAACAACCACTTAACATAAATTATGAACAACAGCGTGAATGGTTGGTGTTGATCATAAATCATATTGTATGTGTAAAATATATCGAGAAGGCAATACCAGAATGTGCAGTTAGGTCAAGTCGTGTCACACGAAAAAGCATGAAACTGGGTTTAACTTCAGAATGCATTAAAGGTAGAATAGATTATTTACACTAAGATAACCTAAGAAAGTCAGTCTGGTTTTCAATCCTGTGAGTCTGGTCCTATGAACTGATTGCATTCATGAAGAAATCAAATGTATGATCAAGCTGCTAATTTGTGTCCCCAAAAAACCTGGCTTTGCTGTTATGTTGTGTTATCACAATGGACGTCACTGCACCTTGGGCATTTCCATGCGTGCTCAGTCCTCCGATGCACAGCCACTCCAAAATACTTCTGCTAATTGTTCCTATGAGAAGCTGGTTATATTTCTCCTATCTCGGCCTCGAAGATGGCAAGGATGTGCTTCACCATGCTTTACTCCCATGTCACACAATCGTGTTAGTGTCAGGGATTCCTCATTATCCACTAGCCTAGTCCGTACAGCGTTGACGATATCTGCTCTATCCATGCTTCTTCCCTCATGCCTTGGTGCAGTGCTTGCCAGTCGGTTCGCTCGCTCACTTCCTTTAACGCCCGCATGATGAGGTGTGTAGATCCAGTTGAGGGATGTTAGGCGGGATTTTTGAATGCTTGTAACACTGGGATGGATCAAAATCATCTGCCATGAGCTAGAGTGTTTCTGAGTGCAGTTTTGCAAAACCTGAAGTGCTAGCGGTCAGAAGTGTCAAAAGCTAGTACTTTGTCCAGGTTATGAATGTATGTTTGATTTTGTCGTTGTTGAGTAGTCTATATACCTAGACATCAGACCTCTGGCTCATTGACTGAAGAGAACAGCGGTGGAGCAATAAACATTCCTCTGCAGCAGTTTAGTGTCCTCACCGTTTGTTTATGTTTAAACTTCTTTGTTGAATTATCTGATGTGCCTGAGCATGCTGCATGCACTGAGTCAAAGAAGAAGTGCATTGTAACATGTCTGAACAGTTTTGTCCTCCACATAAAACTCAGAAGTTTCCAGTTTTATTTCCAGTAAAGTGCTGACAATGTTTAGAAGGATTTTTGGTTTTTGATAATGTCTTAAGAAGAAGAAGAAGGAAAAAAAAAGAAGAAGAAGAAGGAAAGAAGAAGAAGAAGAAGAAAAAAAAAAAAACTAGATGTGACTGTTTTCTCTCAAAAGAGATGTTGTAAACAGGAGTTACCTCCCAAAGGCTTAATGTATGCTTAATGTATGCTTATTGTATGTTCTTCAGTGGACTATAGGAAAATATGCACCAAGATTCAACGGCTTCCAGCAGCATGACTCTCAGGAACTGCTTAGTTTTCTTCTAGATGGCCTCCACGAGGACCTCAACAGGTGAGTTCATTGTCTGCATTGTTTCTTTACTGTCTGCATTGTTTCCTAATTGTCTGCATGCATTGTTTCTTCATTGTCTCTTCATTGTCTGCATTGTTTTTTTTATTGTCTGCATTGTTTTTTCATTGGCTGCATTGTTTCTTCTGTTTCTTTATTGTCTGCATTGTTTCTTTATTGTCTACATTTTTTCTTTATTGTCTGCACTGTTTCATCATTGTGTGCAATTTTTCTTTACTGTCTGCATTTGTTTCTTTATTGTCTGCATTGTTTCTTCATCGTCTGCATTGTTTCTTCATTGTCTGCACTGTTTCTTCATTTTCTGCATTGTTTCTTCATTGTCTGCACTGTTTCTTTGTTGTCTGCTTTATTTCTTCATTGTATGCATCATTTCTTCATTGTCTGCATTGTTTTTTCATTGTCTATGTTATTTCTTCATCGTATGTGTTGTTTCTTTATCGTCTGCATTGTTTCTTCATCGCCTGCGTTGTTTCTTCATTGTCTGCATTGTTTCTTCATCGTCTGTGTTGTTTCTTCATTGTCTGCATTGTTTCTTAATTGTCTGCATTGTTTCTTCATCGTCTGCGTTGTTTCTTCAATGTCTGCATTTTTTCTTCATCGTCTGTGTTGTTTCTTCATCGTCTGCATTATTTCTTCATCGTCTGTGTTGTTTCTTCATCGTCTGCGTTGTTTTTTCGTCTGTGTTGTTTCTTCATCGGCTGTGTAGTTTCTTCATCGTCTGTGTTGTTTCTTCATTGTCTGCATTGTTTCTTCATCGTCTGTGTTGTTTCTTCATTGTCTGCATTGTTTCTTAATTGTCTGCATTGTTTCTTCATCGTCTGCGTTGTTTCTTCAATGTCTGCATTTTTTCTTCATCGTCTGTGTTGTTTCTTCATCGTCTGCATTATTTCTTCATCGTCTGTGTTGTTTCTTCATCGTCTGCGTTGTTTTTTCGTCTGTGTTGTTTCTTCATCGGCTGTGTAGTTTCTTCATCGTCTGTGTTGTTTCTTCATCGTCTGTGTTGTTTCTTCATCGTCTGCGTTGTTTCTTCATTGTCTGCATTGTTTCTTCATTGTCTGCATTGTTTCTTTATCGCCTGTGTTGTTTCTTCATTGTCTGCATTGTTTCTTCATTGTCTGCATTGTTTCTTCATCGCCTGTGTTGTTTCTTCATTGTCTGCATTGTTTCTTCATTGTCTGCGTTGTTTCTTCATCGTCTGTGTTGTTTCTTCATTGACTGGCATGGGTAAAACATGGTCCTTATCTCAGCAGTCGCTAACTTGTCCTGAAAAGCTGTCACTGTCTGGTAAACATTTGTTAACTCATGTCCATTCTAACTGATTATATACTGTCGTTAAGGTAGTCCATTCTAACTGATTATACACTGTCGTTAAGATAGTCTCATTCATTCCCATGGAGTTTTAAGTTCATGATCCCTGGCATATATTATGTAACTAATGTATGTTCCATTGTTGACAGGGTACACAACAAACCATACGTGGAACTGAAGGACAGTGATGGCAGGCCAGACAGAGTGGTTGCCCGTGAGGTACGTATTGTCCATCAGAAAACTGGCCACTTGTTCAGACTGTTGCATTGTCTCACAAATGTCCGATTCTTCTGCAAGAGTTATATTTCTCTAACTGTTATCAGCATCCCTTAGAAACCTGGAAAAGCCTTGAAAACCTGGAAAACCGGGAAAAGCCTTGAAAACCTAGAAAACTACAATCTTAAAGTCTGTTTTAAATGTGTAGGTAGGGCTCACAACTGTTGTAAGTTTTCAAGACATAAGCTCATAGTGTAGATAGTGTAGATACATTCTCAAGTAAGTAAAAGACCCTTTTCAGGCCTATTGGGTATATAGGGCTAGACCTATATTTTAGAGACCAAACGCCACTTGGTGGGTGATGTGGTCAGCATCACGCCGGCCGCCTTTACTTCCCAGTACTTACCTGGTACCGACTCAAGGCTGGGTCGACCTGGGAGCCAAGGTTATTTTTGAAAAGAAATCCGGCCTACACCAGGAACCGAACTCATGACTTTCTCAAACATAAACTAAAATTTTTAGAAATAACAGTATTATACCCATTAATTTACACAGAGGGAGACTGAACATAGAAAGTTTTGGCCATAGGGCAACTACACTGGTGGCTGCATACACAGACCTTACCTGACATCCTCAAAACCAGATAAATGTGGCCGTTTGGCAAGAATATGAGATATAAGATGCATTACATACCTTGGAAAACCACTTATCGTCAACTTCCTTTCCGACTGACGTGGACGATCATGTCGGTTCACAATCTACGACCTTCAGCAACATGTACCAGTTTGTGTTGTAACACTCCTCAGAGCCATGACAAAAGGCTGTCAAAAATCTTCTTGCGTTGTCTTCCACTGTCTCTTTTTCCAAAGATGTGTCCAGTGGTCACAACATGTCCTAGCTTCCTTCTCATAATATGACCAGTAAATAATGACTGTCTCTTTCTGATATTTATGATAAGTTGTGTTCAATCCCTCACGTCTTTCAAAACATTTGGATTGCTCTTTTTTTTGGCCGTCTAAGAAATTCTAAGAAATCTTCCGTAAAACCACATTTCGGAGGTCTGAAGAAATTGTTTGGGGAACCGCTCCTAGAACCAGATAAATGATTGTTAGTGCAACCGGTTGTAAGTTACATTATGTTACATTGCAGGCCTGGGAGAACCACTTGTTACGTAACCAGTCCATCGTGGTGGACCTGTTCCATGGCATCCTCAAGTCCCAGGTCAAGTGCAAGGAGTGTGGCCACATCAGCGTCCGGTTCGACCCTTACTCCCACCTGTCTCTGCCTTTGCCCATGGACAGCTGTATTCATCTGGAGGTCATAGGTCAGTAGGTTAATGTTCATGGTTAAACACAATGGTTGTGTGAATGAGTTATTTAAGATGATTATCTTCTTTAGGCGAAGACTGAGCTGGAAAACAAATGCCTGAAGAAGCTAAATATGTTGCCAGGCATAAATGTAGCAGCTATGCAGTTATCAGAAGTTAAATATGTTGACAGGCATAAATGTAGCAGCTATGCTGTTATTAGAAGTTGAATAGGGCTGCGTATCTCGAGGCTTGGTGTCCGCCTCGAGTGCTGGAGGTTCAATCCCCGGTAAGGGCTGGGATTTTTTCATGTGGACTTGGACTTCTAGTAATTACCCCTGGTCTCTGGATAGTGAGATTGGACGCCCGTGTGCATTGTTGTGCACGTAAAAAATCCCTTGGCAGTTGGAAATTGAAAAGAGTAGCCTAATGGTGCTGACCGGGCAAAATTTTGAGGTAAAAAATCTACCCAGAGTTTTTCAGGATCCTCGCCGGTGCTACAGAGCCTGTGCATTGTGCTGAGCTTCTTCAGACTCAGACTTGAGTTATAAGAAGAACGGAGCACTTATGGGTTACTACCCGTGTGCCGTGATGTTGATTCGTTGTTCAAAACCTCAAACATCAGAAGTTGAATATGTTGGCCAAAAGGTGTAAATACAGCAGCTATGCTGTTATCAGGCATAGAGCATTTATGTCACTTGGACAATTGATGAAGAATTTGATGAAAAAGAACAGATCAGTAGGTGAAAATCTGGCAACAATCATGTACCTTTAGCCAATTAATGCACAGACGAATCCACTCTTCCATTAGAGAGTTGCTGAATTCATCAGTATACAAGACAAGGGATGCATTTGAGACCATGCTTTCCTGTGTGTCCTGCTACCCTGGCTAGACTCTCACAAAGAGTTTGCTGTTGAACATTTGAGACCATGCTTTCCTGTGTGTCCTGCTACCCTGGCTAGACTCTCACAAAGAGTTTGCTGTTGAACATTTGAGACCATGCTTTCCTGTGTGTCCTGCTACCCTGGCTAGACTCTCACAAAGAGTTTGCTGTTGAACATTTGAGACCATGCTTTCCTGTGTGTCCTGCTACCCTGGCTAGACTCTCACAAAGAGTTTGCTGTTGAACATTTGAGACCATGCTTTCCTGTGTGTCCTGCTACCCTGGCTAGACTCTCACAAAGAGTTTGCTGTTGAACATTTGAGACCATGCTTTCCTACATGTCCTGCTACCCTGGCTAGACTCTCACAAAGAGTTTGCTGTTGAACATTTGAGACCATGCTTTCCTGTGTGTCCTGCTACCCTGGCTAGACTCTCACAAAGAGTTTGCTGTTGAACATTTGAGACCATGCTTTCCTGTGTGTGTCCTGCTACCCTGGCTAGACTCTCACAAAGAGTTTGCTGTTGAACATTTGAGACCATGCTTTCCTGTGTGTCCTGCTACCCTGGCTAGACTCTCACAAAGAGTTTGCTGTTGAACATTTGAGACCATGCTTTCCTGTGTGTCCTGCTACCCTGGCTAGACTCTCACAAAGAGTTTGCTGTTGAACATTTGAGACCATGCTTTCCTATGTGTCCTGCTACCCTGGCTAGACTCTCACAAAGAGTTTGCTGTTGAACATTTGAGACCATGCTTTCCTGTGTGTCCTGCTACCCTGGCTAGACTCTCACAAAGAGTTTGCTGTTGAACATTTGAGACCATGCTTTCCTATGTGTCCTGCTACCCTGGCTAGACTCTCACAAAGAGTTTGCTGTTGAACATTTGAGACCATGCTTTCCTGTGTGTCCTGCTACCCTGGCTAGACTCTCACAAAGAGTTTGCTGTTGAACATTTGAGACCATGCTTTCCTGTGTGTCCTGCTACCCTGGCTAGACTCTCACAAAGAGTTTGCTGTTGAACATTTGAGACCATGCTTTCCTGTGTGTCCTGCTACCCTGGCTAGACTCTCACAAAGAGTTTGCTGTTGAACATTTGAGACCATGCTTTCCTGTGTGTCCTGCTACCCTGGCTAGACTCTCACAAAGAGTTTGCTGTTGAACATTTGAGACCATGCTTTCCTGTGTGTCCTGCTACCCTGGCTAGACTCTCACAAAGAGTTTGCTGTTGAACATTTGAGACCATGCTTTCCTGTGTGTCCTGCTACCCTGGCTAGACTCTCACAAAGAGTTTGCTGTTGAACATTTGAGACCATGCTTTCCTGTGTGTCCTGCTACCCTGGCTAGACTCTCACAAAGAGTTTGCTGTTGAACATTTGAGACCATGCTTTCCTGTGTGTCCTGCTACCCTGGCTAGACTCTCACAAAGAGTTTGCTGTTGAACATTTGAGACCATGCTTTCCTGTGTGTCCTGCTACCCTGGCTAGACTCTCACAAAGAGTTTGTTGTTGAATAGTTGTTGCGTAGATGGCACTGAAGAACCACCTGTCAAATATATTCCTGGGTCTTTTTGACAGAGCCTGATCATATCAGCTGGAGAACCACCTGTCAAATATATTCCTGGGTCTTTTTGACAGAGCCTGATCATATCAGCTGGAGAACCACCTGTCAAATATATTCCTGGGTCTTTTTGACAGAGCCTGATCATATCAGCTGGAGAATCCTATATACCATCTTTAGGAGTTAGAAAAGTACGGAACGAACAAACTTTGTTTCCAAAGGATCATAGATTGGACATGGAGGCTCATCTTACATTAGACTTTCAGACACTAATCTTTCACACTCCAATAGTATTTTATATATCAAGCATATTATGTTGGTATATCAAAATTCATCAAATGAATGTAAAGTAAAAATACAAAAGAATGGATGGAACAAAAGAAAGCCGAGAGGTGCAGAATGTTAGTTAGAATACTACTTGTTTGTGGTGTGTGTGGGTGTATGTGCATACGTGCATGCGTCCGCTCAGTTACCCACACACAAAGTTCACTCTGTCTAGTTTTGTGAAGCCAGACTTTTGATCTTTTTTTTTTCTTTCAGTACAAAAACTAGATGGTTCCATGCCAGTTAAGTATGGGTTGAGACTAAACATGGATGAAAAATACAGAACCTTAAAGAGAGAAGTTGCCAAATTGGCCAACATTCCATTTGAAGAGTTGCTCATTGTAGAAGTGAATGGGCCTATAGTGAAGGTTAGTTCTGTCATGTTTGTTTTTCCTTTTTTTAACTTAGGTCTGCTCTCTGAAATACTTTTCTTATTTCAAACTCCCCCCCCCCCCCCTTTTTCTTTTTTTACACACCTCTTCTACCGGACAGTTTGTCTACCTGTCTTTGGAAGGTCTCACTAGTCTAAATATCAAGAGTTTGGATTAAGATGATGAGACAAAATGTAAACATTGAACTAGGATGGAGTAGACAAGTCCAGATATCAAAACGAAAGATGGAATGGATGAAATAGTTTCATGTTAAACAAACGATAAAATGGGGCGGGGGGGGGGGGGGGTGCTCAAAGGCAGAGTGGTCAAGCCATTATCATCTTCTGAAGGTAGGAACTCTTCTTCTCTTCTTCTTTTTTAGCAGTCACTGGCGGAAAGTTCTGGTGGTTTGTCCCTTCTGGACTTGTTCCAGAACTTGAATTTTACTTGAACATCCATTTTACAGATCTGGTTTACAAATCTTGGTTCTTTGTTGCTCAGACAGTAGCACTTTGGCCTCAAAGGAAAAAATCCATAATTAGTTGCCTTCTATGACATGCTTGTCAGGAACAGTGGGTCTGATCTTTTTCTCCCCCAAGAATGGGTTCCTAAGCTTCATTCAGTTCACTAGGGCAGTTTTGACAGACATCCCTGGTTATTGTCACTGAAGCTACGGAGTTCGTGCTTTATGCAGTGCTTTTGGCAGAGGCAAATGGTTCTGTGGTGTGAGACTGAGCCACATAGGATAACACTGGTACAGTGAAATTCATCTTCTGGACTTGGTCGACTTTTAAAGTAACGTTCAACTAATAATAATATAGATGAAATAGAGTATCAACATCAAATTGAGGATGCAATAGAGGAAATAGTCTAAGTATTTCTGCTGGTGGTAGAGTAAATGAGAGAGTCTAAATATCTACAAAATTAGGGAGAAGCAGATTACCCATTGATGAGAAAAATGATTAAACATAAGTGAAAGCAACAGTAAGAATGAATATAAAAAATAGGGATAGAGTGGTTTGAATTGGCATCTTTCAGTCTTTCCAGACGATAGTGTTATATTACGCCATAAGTAGGCATGGGACTCACAGCCCATCGTGGCGATGGCGAGTGTGACTAGCAAGACCCACTCGTGTTAAGAAGAGTCTTCCACAGTTATAGCATAGGATTTCAGGACTGTTATTGTCAACATTTATTTCTTCTCAGACACTCACCTCTCGTCCTTAGTGCAATCATTTCTTCCTTTATTCTAATTCACTTCCTGATGGGCCTCTTCAACACAACACGGCCCATGGCATTTTGTTCCCATGAGTCCACCTCAATAGCTGTATCCTTCATGTCCAGCTTGCAATCATCTTTATGTCGTGGTTGAGGTCGGCCTCAACATCTTCTACCCGTCTTTAATTATATTATATTATAATGCTGGAGTGAATGGGAGGAATATTTGGTGTACACAAGCGAACAGAAGTCTAGTTATGATGTAGAATTTATTTCATAATTGTGAAATAATATATTCCATATTTATGATATGTAAACTTCTGGTCCAATATGGTGGATAAACAGGCTTTTTGCCACAGAACTACTGGTGCCTTATACAGTAATGCCTGTACAGCTGCTGATGTGTTGCTCAATGATAACCTACATTTTGGTGGCAGACTTTTTGTAATGACACTTCTGGCAGCTGCCTTATGCATTGAATGCATGTGTTTGCTGCTGGAATTTCCAGGACTGCAGTCGTTTATTGTTGTTGTTGTTTTCTTTAAAGTGGACAATGAAAGGCAGTCTGTGTTGTCTGAGCTGACACAGGAATGGAGCAATTATGGGGTGACCTGTTTGCTGTAAAATGTTGAATGTTGAATTAAGAATTGACCTCACAGCACTCGGGAGACCCCCATAAGCGCTCCGTCACCATCTTCAGCAGTAAGCGAAAAGTTAAAATTCTGATGGTACCAGTAACTGTCTGATTGTATATCTGTCTCGCCTTTCCACTGAGCGTCCAACGTTGGTCAGATTCCCCCTGTAACTCCTGACAACGTCCAGCTTGTCATACATCAGTACACCTGCAATAGGTGCAGAACCGGCCATTTATCTGCCTGCTCATTACCCAGCACATTGTTATGACCTGGAGAAGATATCCAAAGGATGCTAACTATTGGGACCTTTGAAGTGATGCTTGCCGCTCTGCACGGAGCATACCTGTCTCCACCTTGCTCAACATGCTCTGTTGCAATGACAGCATGTGTGAAATTGGAACACCGACTTACATCTAGCATCTAGACTAGAACATACATCTTCTTCTTTGTCCTGTTCTTCCTAGCATTCACCAGCTTTAAACTCCCGTGGAAAGTTTTGGTTGTTCATCGCTTCTGGACTTTAGTGTTTTTTTCCAGAAATTGAGTTTTGCGTGCACATCAGTTTTACAAATCTGGCTTATTTGTAAGCTTTAGATTTGCTATAACTTTGAATGAAACACTTCTAATTAGTCGACTCCTACAATTTGCTTGTTAGGATAAGTGGGTCTGTTCTTTATTCCCTATAATAGGGCCCTGGAATCCACATGGGGAAACTGAAACATATGTGATAGATGATTTCTTAAGCTGGAGCTTATGTCTTATGTCCTTGTATTGTAGAGCACCCTTTTCCTGCCACTTGGCAAATAATTGTATTGGAGCCGTGAGACAGGAAAACCAAATGGGAGCCACCCATGGTTACATCAAGCAGAAGAGAATGGTGGTGGTTAACCTAAAAACATGTTGGGTCGTATTCAGAAGGATATCTGAGCACTTATGGTCATTTCCGATGTGCTATGAAGTTGATATAAAAAATTAAGTGGCATATAATGCTAAGTCCACATTTTTAGAGACCAGCTGACACAATGAAGGGGATATGGTCAACATCATGCTGGTTGCCTTTACTTCCCAAAAAATTTCCTGTTTCCAATTTTGGGATGGGTTAGCCCGGGGTCTACTTTCTTTAACCCGCATATTACTTTGTTGGTTTGGCTCTCCATTGTTTTCTTGCCAGCAGATTTTGTAGCTGTTTTCGGAAGGCCTGGTTAATGAAGGAGTAGATGAGAGGGTTAGCAGTGCTGTGAATGAAGTAGCCATAGAAGGGAATTTGATGAGAAGGTATAGCGCCGAGGATCATCAGGAGCACGGGGGCAAAGCTGACAATATAGACAATAGTTACCAACAGTAACACTTTGGCTGTTTTTACTTGGGCTGTGCAGTATCTTTTCTGTTGCTTGCTGTCTTGTTGTTTAATTATTTTTTGCTGTTGGTAGCCCACATTTTGCTGTTGGAGCTGTGGGTTGCCGTTTTCAAGCTGTTGGTTGCCCTTTTGAAGCTGTTGGTTTTCAATTTCAAGCTGTTGGTTGTCATGTTCAAGCTGTTGGTTGCCGTTTTGAAGCTGTCGGTTGCCTTGTTCAAGCTTTTGGTTGCCATTTTGAATCTGTTGGTTGCCATGTTCAAGCTGTAGGTTGCCATTTTGAAGCTGTTGGTTGCCATGTTCAAGCTGTAGGTTGCCATTTTGAAGCTGTTGGTTGCCATGTTCAAGCTGTAGGTTGCCATTTTGAAGCTGTTGGTTGCCATGTCCAGGCTGTTGATTGCCTGATTGCTCTTGCATTCCATGTGCTTGCTGTTTACCCAGTTGTTGATCATCACACTCTTGCTGCATTCTGCCAGATTCTTGCACATACATTCTTTTGTTCTGAGGAGAAGATTATTACACTGCTGGAATGTTTAAATATTGATTGTAAAGATCCGTGAGTAAAAAATAAAAATTAAAAATTTAGCAGGGGTTAGTGGCTGTCTGAATCAACAACTATTTGCACAAATCTTGAATCATAAAAAAAGGGTTGCAGACAAGGACACTCACTGAGTAGCTTCTGAGGCCCAGATTTAGGGGAAAGAACACAGAATTGGCCCTCTGTCTACCGGCAAGCATGTAGACTAATTTGATTTGCTGAAATGGGATGTGTTGTACCGAAAGGCAGAGAATCGCAGTCTATCTGTAAACCACAACTAAATGTGGCGCCCTCTCTTTTAAGGACAGACTCAGAAAAAGAAGACACTGATTTGTTCTTATTATTTCTTCTTCTTCTACTTCTTCTTTTTGTTCTTCTTCTTCTTTTTCTTCTTCTTCCTCCTCCTCCTCCCCCTCCTCCTCTTCCTTATCTCTCAGGCAGTTGCACTCCGACTCTGAATGAAACATTCTATTTAGTTGCCTCCGACAAGATTTTTGTTATGGTTGCTGTGGGTCTGTTCTTTGTTCTCCAGAATGGAGCCCTGAAACCCGCATGAGAAAGCAAGATTTGATCAAGTTTATGTTTTGTATGTGAAGACACTTGCCAGAGACTTACCTCTCTTAGATATGATGTTGAAGCTCCCAGCTTTGGGATTGGGTGGACTCTACTATTGTACAACCTCTTTAGGGGTTTCCAGAACTGTCTGTGTTTGAACCCAGCAGCTGCAGGCTGAGTTCTTTCCCAAGCTAAGCCTTTCATAACTGCTGTCGAATTTGCCCTATCAGTTGTCTTTCCAAATTCAGACTCATGGATGAATTTAGAGTGATGGTTCTTGCCGTGTTTGTCCTTGACACAGTCAGTTCTGGTTGCAAGGGATTGATGGTCTTGATCATGTAATGTCGAATCAGGTATGAGTTCAGCTATTGTTATTTGTGAAACTGAGTCATTGTTGGTTTCACTGCAAATCTGGTGGAGTTTTGTATCATTGCTTACTTTTGGTTGTTGTGGAGCATTGATTTCTTGTATATATAAATGTTCAGGTAACTTCAGTTTATGTACACTTTTCTTGATGTGTAAAAAGCATCGCTTATTTTGTGTGATATCATTCATGATATCTCTCTGTGTATTATTCTGGATACTTCTGTGTGTATCATTCTGGATATCTCTCTGTGTATCATTCTGGATATCTCCGTGTGTAACATTTAGGATGTTTTTGTGTGTATCATTTTGGATATCTTTGTGTGTATCATTCTGGATATCTTTCTGTGTATCCGTGACTACATAAGGTGATTTTAGAGTTTCACCTCTATCAGCCAAGTGTCTGCTACATAATCTAACATCACTATTAGCTGCTGGTGTATGTTTGGCCCGACCCGCTCTGGCACTCTTATGTGTATCAGGCCACCTCTTGTTCTGCATGTACACTGTACGAAACACCAGGCAATACATAACGACCACCACAATCAGGATCATCAGGAACTCGGCTGTCATGGCCTTCCAGTAGTTGTCCACAGTGTTCTGACTGACCAGCAGGTCATTGCCTAGGCACAGACCCAAGTAAAAAGTGCCCCCAGCTGCGTCTGCTTGATACACCCCAACCCTCAGCATGGCGGGAACACCGTGGCAGATGCTGATTGCTGCTGCAGTCATGATTGTGTACCTAGAAGGTGTGAGAAAAATGGGGTTAACAATGGTTTTATTGCTGGAGATGATGTCTGCTAGAGCAGTTTTACAGTCATTATCATTGTCATGGTTTCACCATTCATTTCATAAGGAGGCAATCTATACATTCTTTAGTCATGTCATGAGGAGGAGAAAACTGGGAGTACATCGTTTCAGTGGGAAAGTTGAAGGGGAGAGAAGACAGAGGGAGAACGAGACAGTGTTTGACATCATGGCATTGGAGATCATCTGTGTCAGAATTGATTGAAAGCATGTGAGACAGAAGGTTGTGGATAGACATGACTACCAACATCACATGGCATGGACTTGAATGAGATGTATCATTCACCCTGCAAATAATGGACAGAAAACTTTAGGGTACTCTCAACAAACATAGATATAACATATAAGAGCAATACATCTGGCCTTGGAAAGGCTCTCTCTACCCTTTTGTTTAACAGCCAGTAAGGATTAGGAAAAGAAACATCCGTCTTGCGCTAGACAGTGAGCAGTATTGTTCAGGTTCATATTTTGTTGGTTTGAGAATTTTCCCAGCGTGGGTTCCGGACTCATGAGCCGTCGGACAAGTAGTACAGCATGGAGATAATCACACAAGGTAGCGGTGACAACACAAGCAAATAGACAGGGGTTAAACTGTTGAAAATAAGAAATACATGGCACCGTTACAACATAGGACAGGCCGTGAGGGCAAGTTCATGATAAGTACCAGGCAGTGGGTGATAAACCTACAACATAGGACAGGCCATGAGGGCAAGTTCATGATAAGTACCAGGCAGTGGGTGATATACCTACAACATAGGACAGGCGGTTAGGGCAAGTTCATGATAAGTACCAGGTAGTGGGTGATAAACCTACAACATAGGACAGGCCGTGAGGGCAAGTTCATGATAAATACCAGGTAGTGGGTGATAAACCTACAACATAGGACAGGCCGTGAGGGCAAGTTCATGATAAATACCAGTAGTGGATGATAAACCTACAACATAGGACAGGCCGTGAGGGCAAGTTCATGATAAATACCAGGTAGTGGGTGATAAACCTACAACATAGGACAGGCCGTGAGGGCAAGTTCATGATAAATACCAGTAGTGGATGATAAACCTACTGCACCCCTTATAAAGATGTTGTAAAAGACAACTAATTAGGGGTTTTTCTAAAATGAGATGTGTTAAGTTCAAAGGTACAAATGTTGCAGCCTAGCTGTAAACCACAGTAAACTGTGCCAGCTGCCTTTTTTAGAATGAATGCAAAAGACGAAGAAATAGTTTACCATCTCGGACAATCACCATGTCAAAACTTGAGAAGTTAATGTAAAATCACCTGGAATATGTTCTTCTTCACTTCCTTTTTTTATGCTTAATATATCAAAGGAGATATAGTTCTACATCTAGCTCTTCTAGCTGTCTCAACCATGGTAGACACATGGTGTTGTTTCTCCAATGTCTTTCCATTTTGTTCTACCTCTTGCCCGGTCTATCTCCTCTTTTACTGTATGCCCTGTATGGTATAGCATTGCAAGGCTTTCTCTCTAGGGGGACAAATCATGTGATTTGCTCTGTGTGAAATTTAGTATTGGTTCTGTTTCAACTTTTTAGAACAACTTTTTAAAATAACTACAGATGGTCATTACTGGTCCTGGTCACTTCTCCAACCCTGCTCAAACATCTCATCTCCATGACTACTGTTTGTTTTTTTTTTTGTTTTTTTTTTGTAATTTTGTACTGGTTCTGGTGCATCTTTTTCTCTTATGAACCCATCTCTGACTTTATTGTCTGTGATCACTGCAGGTCGGCTCTGTGGCTAAGTCGATGCGAACGCTTCGTAATGCCGGGATGCCAGGTTTGATCCCAGCTACGGGCCATGCTCCTTGTGTTGGTTTCAACAGTGGTATCAAGAAAGCCGACTGTCCAGAAAGCAATGGCAAACTACTAGATGTATTTGCCTAGAAAGACCACACAACAGCCAGTGGCTGTTGGGGTTGGTTCTGCAACGTCCTGTAAAGGATACGCAACTAACCTAGATCACTGCAGCAGCCTTGCTCAGAAATATCATCTCCTTAATTACTGATTGCTGCTGTTGTTGTGAGTGGCCATGTCTGGCACTCGTATTGTAAGGTGGGAATGAATATGCTTTGTATAAGATCTTTCTCTTGGAATATGTTTACCTGAGGATTTTATTTTTCTTAGTGTTTACCAGCTGTCAACTCCAGCGGGAAGTTCTGATTGTTCGTCCACTTCTGGACTTTAGTCTTGTTCCACAGCCAGAGTTTTGCATGCCCATCTGTTTTAGAGATCTGGTTTATGTGTAAGCAGACTGTTGGTTCCTTGCCTCTCAGTCTGCACTCTGACTTTGAAGGAAACATTACTAATTAATCCTTTTCAACCTGCTTATGAGGTGAAGTTGGCAGTGGCCTGTTCTTTATTCCCCCAAAATGGAGGTGAAGTGGGCAGTGGCCTGTTCTTTATTCCCCAAAATGGAGGTGAAGTTGGCAGTAGCCTGTTCTTTATTCCCCCAAAATGGAGGTGAAGTTGGCAGTGGCCTGTTCTTTATTCCCCCAAAATGGAGGTGAAGTTGGCAGTGGCCTGTTCTTTATTCCCCCAAAATGGAGGTGAAGTTGGCAGTGGCCTGTTCTTTCTTCCCCCAAAATGGAGATGAAGTGGGCAGTTGCCTGTTCTTTATTCCCCCAAAATGGAGGTGAAGTTGGCAGTGGCCTGTTCTTTATTCCCCCAAAATGGAGTTCTGGAACCCACATGGGGAATGCTTTGTATGAGATGTGTTTTTTTTTTTTTCAATTTGTTCATCTATGGATACAAGGACGAATACTGACATGTTACATTGAGCATATTCTGTTGTATGACAGTGAATCTTGGAATGTGAGTAAACAAATTAAGAATCCAGTTCCAATTCCAATTTGATTAACAAAAATTCCAAGCTTAGTCCTGTTTGAGCCGCCCGAAGGCCTGCTATATTGAGGACTGTTTCTTTGCTGAGTTTAATTTTCTTTATTTGTGGCGATCAGTTTTTCCTGAGCTTGTTTGTCTGTGTAACATGTCCGACGTGGTCTGGCTTAGCAGCTTTTGATAGGGCTGTTTTTTCAAATTAAGAAGAGTTTGGAAGCAACTTAAATGTAGTTCTTGAGAAAATGTTGCAAATATCTTAGACTGCCAGAATAACTAACAATGTTTGCCTGGAAATGGCTAATGAAAGTAGAACATTATATACAGCAGTGAGAAGGAGACAAAGTTTGGTCTTATGTGATGAGAAAAAGAGCACTGGAAAATATTGTGACAGTTGGAAAGATCACTGGTAGAAGATGCAGAGGCAGACCAAGAGAAATGATGGTGGATGGCTTAAGACAATGGAATGGAAGAATATCATCAGTGGAAAGGGTTTAGAACACCAGAGACCGAGATCTGTGGAGATGCATGAACTCCTACACCAGCTGACAAGGCACTTGGTGATGATAGATAAAAGGAGAGATTTCCACTAGCAACACTTACCTGGCCTGTCTGACAGACATAGCCTTGACCTCTCCCACACGACAGATGAGCAGGTACCTGTCCACAGCCACCACCATCAGGATCAGAGAGGACAACGGGATGGTGGCACACCGGACCCACTCCCAGCCTTTGCACACAATGTCCCACTGGAAGGGCACATACCACTCCTTCAGCAGCACCCCGGGAAGCACCATGGCACAGATGATGAGGTCGTTTGTGGCCAGGCCCATGATGAGGATGGTGGAGGCCTGTTTGACCTTGCTTTGTGAGAAGACTATCAACACTAGGATGTTGCCTGTGGAGGATCAAATTTGATACCGGTTCTGTGCTCGACCGAGGACATTCTACAGCATGTACAAATTGGTTCTGTGTTGGACCGAGGACATTCTACAGCATGTACACATTGGTTCTTTGCTGGACTGAGGACATTCTACAGCATGTACACACTGGTTCTTTGTTGGACTGAGGACGTTCTACAGCATGTACACACTGGTTCTTTGCTGGACTGAGGACATTCTACAGCATGTACACACTGGTTCTTTGCTGGACTGAGGACATTCTACAGCATGTACACACTGGTTCTTTGTTGGACTGAGGACGTTCTACAGCATGTACACACTGGTTCTTTGCTGGACTGATGGCATTCTACAGCATGTACACACAGGTTCTTTGCTGGACTGAGGGCATTCTACAGCATGTACACATTGGTTCTTTGCTGGACTGATGGCATTCTACAGCATGTACACACTGGTTCTTTGCTGGACTGAGGGCATTCTACAGCATGTACACATTGGTTCTTTGCTGGACTGAGGACATTCTACAGCATGTACACACTGGTTCTTTGCTGGACTGAGGGCATTCTACAGCATGTACACACTGGCTCTTTGCTGGACTGAGGATATTCTACAGCATGTACACACTGGTTCTTTGCTGGACTGAGGACATTCTACAGCATGTACACATTGGTTCTTTGCTGGACTGAGGACATTCTACATCATGTACACACTGGTTCTTTGCTGGACTGAGGATATTCTACAGCATGTACACACTGGTTCTTTGCTGGACTGAGGATATTCTACAGCATGTACACACTGGTTCTTTGCTGGACTGAGGACATTCTACATCATGTACACACTGGTTCTTTGCTGGACTGAGGATATTCTACAGCATGTACACACTGGTTCTTTGCTGGACTGAGGATATTCTACAGCATGTACACATTGGTTCTTTGTTGAACTGAGGACATTCTACAGCATGTACACACTGGTTCTTTACTGGACTGAGGACATTCTACAGCATGTACACATTGGTTCTTTGCTGGGATGGGAACATTGAGGATTTTCTAAAGCATGTACCCATTAGTTCTGTGCTGGACTGAGGGTATATTACAACATTTACTTGTTGCTTTGCTAGTTCCAGCAGGTAACTATGTGGATGTGAAACTCACCATGAGAACTAGGAACTGTCTGCCCCAGCTACTCTGTTACCCTGGCTGCTGTTGTCACATCACTGGTGCTTCTACACTTCTTCTTTTCTCTGGTCCTTTACTGCCTCTCAGTATCAGGTGTATGAAAAGACATCTTGGGTTTTTGGTTAGTTTTCCCTTTCCAGATTTGCCTTCTGTAGGATGTGTGTACTGAATGTGTGCTTGCTTACCTGTTAACCCAAACACAAAGATGAGGGACAAGAAGACGGTGAGGTAGATGTTGGTTGTCCACTGGGCAGCCCTGAGAATCCTGTACATCTGTTGCAAATGGTCCGCCAACCATCCTGCAGTAGGTCAAAGGTAAACGGTTAGATTCACAAAAGGCCAATCTTCAGTAGTCTGCTAATGTTAAAGTGCACAAACAAATGTTGTTACAACATTTTTAAGGATTGAACAGACTTGCCACTCTTATTGTGTGCCCTGCCCACAACTTGTACTTCACTCATCAGTTATCTATTTAACTGGTAGTTAGCATCTTTTGGATATTTTGTCCAGGTTATGCCGGTGTGTTGGGAAATGAGCAGGCAGATAGACTGGCTGGCTCTGCACCACTTGGTGGTGAACTGATGTATGACAAGCTGGATGTTGTGAGGACCCTTTGGGAGCAGGTGAACAGTGCAGAGGAACAAATAGATCATTGTGGTCTGAGGAGAATGGCGCTGTGAGGAGTTACAAGGGGATCTGGCTGACGCTCGACACTCACATGAAAGGCGGGATGGATAGACAGTCAGAGAGTTACTGGTACCCCTTCGGAATGTTAACTCTTCATTTGCTGCTGAAGATGGTGACGGAGCGCTTATGGGGGTGTCCCGAGTGCTGTAATGTCAGTTCTTAATTCAACATTCAACATATTTAACATGTTGCAGTTTACAGAATTTTTTTTTTTCAAAATCCTAAAGCTGAAGAGAAGCACAGAATGTGAGGTCTGAGCATGTGGTGTGACAAACTTTTTTTTTAAAGGGACCATTTTCTCCTTTATTGGGCATATAGGGCTAGACCTATGTTTTATTGATCAATCAACACTCGATGGGCAATGTGGTCAACATTGTGCTAGCCTTTTTTTACTTTCTTTACCTTGTGCCTACTTAGGGCTGGATCGACCTGGGAGCCAATATAACTTTTGAAAAAAAATGTCAAGCTGCAATAAGATTTGAACCCAAAAACTTCAGATCCACAGACAAGCGTGTAGCTGCCATACCACCCTGCTCCCTGATATGACTTGGGGGGGGGGGGGGAAATGTTTTTCCTACTTGGGGCAGCCTTCTTTTACTTCAGCACTCATTCTTTAAAGGGGCAGATGGCAAGTTGTGGTTTACAGATAGGCTATGATATCTGCTTTTTTCAACCCAACACATCTTATTTCAGCAGAGCCCTGAGTAGTCACCCTTTTCGTTGCGGTATTTTAGGTCACAGTGTTTGTGTTCCTAAGGTCACAGTGTTTGTGTTCCTAAGGTCACAGTGTTTGTGTTCCTAAGGTCACAGTGTTTGTGTTCCTAAGGTCACAGTGTTTGTGTTCCTAAGGTCACAGTGTTTGTGTTCCTAAGGTCACAGTGTTTGTGTTCCTAAGGTCACAGTGTTTGTGTTCCTAAGGTCACAGTGTTTGTGTTCCTAAGGTCACAGTGTTTGTGTTCCTAAGGTCACCGTGTTTGTGTTCCTAAGGTCACAGTGTTTGTGTTCCTAAGGTCACAACCCACACAGGGAGAGCATTCTTGAGAAAAGTCTCCTTGGGACCACACACACTTCTGCCTCTAGTCTCATCATTGTTAGAAACATTTCAGTAAAACCTCTTTGAGAACACCGTACAGCTTGGTATTTGAAATACATTATGTTTTCTCATGTCTCAGATTGGGTCTCTTTCAGTTGCATTTTTCCATTGTGGGTTCCGGGTTCCCATTGTGGGGGAAACAAGAATAGACCCACTGCCTCCCCAACAAGCATGTTGTAGGAGTCAACTAGCTGGGGTTTCCTACGTCTGCTTTTCAATAAGGTGAAATATACTTACACAATATTATCTCAAAAGGCTCCATGTTACTTATGGCCGTTGTTTAAATATAATGAAAGGCATAGTAAGCGCCTAAACATATTACACATCCCTAAACCTAGGATAGACTTTTATATAACAAGTTTGTCATATTCCGCAGCTCAATTGTGGAACTATCTACCACAGCAAATCAAAAATAACACTAGTCCATATACATACAATCAGAAGCTTTTCGAATATTATCTGAGCACCGATTATCTGCCCCCATAGAAGATAAAACATATGTGAAAAATAGCGCTCATTTTCCTTAGATTTGTTAACACTAATACATTTTACTGTAGTTAGAAATGTGCATATTCCAGTGCTTGTATTGATTATTTTGATGCTATTGCTAACTTTTAATATTACTTGATGTGTGAATGAAATGATGTAAGAATGGAGGGAGACCTCGAAGGGCAGAATGTTAGACGGGCCTGCGTGCCCAATTCTTAACCCTTTAAAAATAAAGTTTGTTCGTTCGTTCGTTTTAAGTCTGAGTGCATCTGCCTGAGAGGCAAGGAAACAGCAATCTGTATACAAATAAGTTAAATCTGTAAAATGGATGTGCATGTAACACTCAGATTCTGGAACGAGTCTAAAATCCAGAGGTGGATGAACAACCCAAACTTTCCACCAGAGTTACAGTCAGTGAAACATGAAGAAGAAGATTTCATTAAAACCTCTTTGGGAATAAAGTACAGCTTGGCATTGCATACAACATTATGTCTTCTCGTGTCTCAGATTGGGTCCTTTTCAGTTGCATTTTCAGAGGCTTGAGGACAGCCAGAATTCTCAAGGAGCCATGTTAGAGGACTAAGGAGCGAGAAAAACCAGAGAAATGTTGTATTTGGTCAAGAAAATCTGAATTAGATTTGAAGAATCGGTGGCTGTATTGTAGTGGTGGAGCTGTCAAGTTCCTGTTGCTCACAGATCTGGTAGTTTGTATCACACATTGGGCCGTGATCTAGAAAGTGTGAAGGCCAAACTCTTTAAACTTTTATGAAGGCCTAACACTTCACGCTTTTATGAAGACCTAACTCTTCACACTTATATTAAGGCCTAACTCTTTAAACTTATTTTAAGGCCTAACTCTTCACACTTATCTGAAGGCCTTACCCTTCACACCTTTTTAAAGACCTAACTCTTCACACTTACATGAAGGCCTAACTCTTTATACTTATTTGGGGGCCTAACTCTTCACACTTATTTAAAGGCCTAACTCTTCACACTTATGTAAAGGCCTAACTCTTCAGACTTATTTGAAGGCCTAACTCTTCACACTTATGTAAAGGCCTAACTCTCCAGACTTATTTGAAGGCCTAACTCTTCATACTTATTTGAAGGCCTAGCTCTCACACTTATGTGAGTCTTATATGAAGACAGTCCCTTCACATTTGCAGCAGTATCTGCATGATACCACCGTTTAAATCATAGACTTGTTTGTTCTCCTTACTTTCTTGGTTATAGATTTATTTGTACTTCTTACCTTCTTGGTTGTAGAGTTGTTTGTCCTACTTACCTTCTTGGTTGTAGAGTTGTTTGTACTACTTACCTTCGTGGTAGTAGTCATACTCTGGGTAATGAGGCTGCACACAGTTTTGTGGGTGCCCTAGGTAGCTCTCATATGTAGCAACAGTACCCTGGTAGCTGGTTAGGATGTAGCCAGTAGTTTCATTGCAGGCCATGATGGTTGCGTTTTTTTCCCTGGTGTTGTTAACCTTTCGACTGTTAACCCTGTCACCCCAAGATGGCTAAATCTGATCACTACCGGTTGTGACACTGACCCCTAAATGCCGATATATCGCCATGTCTGCAGTGATCTGTTCTAAAAAAGGAAAGTAAAATCCATTGGTTCTGTGTGCACTTGCGCAGGGTTTAATAGGCCAGGATATGAATTTAATACATTAAAATAGTATTTAGGGGGTTTCCTTATGGCTCCAGACTTTTAAAAAAAAATGCCAAATTGATGCCAAATTTTCCTGTGAGCCTTGATGGTAGAGGTCACAAGGTCATGGCATGATGACCTGATACCTATTGGGTTTCTTACGGCCCAGGGAATGTGTTCCATTTAATGCTGCACTCTTTTAATGTTTATTGATTAGCCCTTTATATATCTTTTTATATTTTCAGAGAAAACAGTTTTTATGCAGATAAATGAGAAAGAAAAATGAAATTGTTAAAAATTCATTAGTGTAAAAATGGTCTGCTGCCAGTTCGCCTACAACTGTAATCGAACCGGATATCTTTAAAATATGAACTTTGTTCACAATCTCTAAACAACAGGTGCTGGCATTTGTATTTTTAGCTGTCCAATGAATATGTCACCACAATGATTGTGAGTTTTTCACAAACTGTTCCTTCTCATTTTGTGTTATTCTGTGATGACCATGTTAATTATTGGTAATTCCATATGAATCCAGTGACAATCAGCAACAAATCTGAGGTTTAAAAAATCCAACATGTGACAAATATTAGGGACCATTTTTGACCCTGGATTCTTCACAACTTAGTAAAAACATATGTCAGGAACTGATACCAGGACGGTTTTTATTCTCGTTCCGTGGCTGCAGTGAGATATCAGCAAAGTGACTGCTGGAGTACCTGGCCAGGACTTGGCTTGCCATTGTAAAAGTGGAGCTGATTGGTCGGGTTTATGGATGGTTTACGTTGTGGGTTATGGCGGATGTAAACATCAGATTGTGTGTACGGCTGTTGCGTCCAATTGTGTGGTGTTGTGCAGTAAGGGAATAATTTGTGGGGAAGAGAGGGAGGTAAATGATGTTGGTAGTTTAATTGAGGAAGGGGGTTGAGTGTTTTTATACATTATAGGAGGATGTTATCTTTAGATACTTGTCATGTATTTTTTGCTTCTTTGCTTAGCGCCTTTTTTGTGTGAATGGGGGGGGAGGTGGATGTGTGATTTTTAGCTCAGCTATTGAATCTGCGCATTTCAGCTCAACGCGACCGATTTCAGCAACTTTATTTAGTCACTTTTTTACTGCATGTTTGATAAGGGTCAGTGGGTTTACAGCTTTAAATGTTCGACATTATAATAGCATCGTACTTACCTCTTGGAGAATTATCTTAAAGACATTTTATAACACCAGTGACAGTTGACTAGTAATTTTTCTTTTATCTTGAGCTGCCATGTTTTCTACAGAACATTGCGGTGGCTATTTTCATTGAAAGCAAACTTGTCCCTTATAACTTGAATTTTCACTCACCGCAGTGCGGTTTATGATTACCGGCCGTGCTAGTTGACAGATTAGTGGTTCTTAATCTTTTTATTATGCGTTTGTTGGGAGAACTTATTGAGGTTTTCTGCTCGGAAGGTCCGCAGTAATGGATGTGTGTACCTATTGCTGTCTTTAAGAATATTTATCATCATTGTCCTGTGGTGCCATTATGTGTCACCTCGGGCTCACTGACTATTCTTCTATTCCATGCTATCCTATGCAATCTTTTTGATATCATGGATGGAATTCAGTCCAGCACCTTCGGCTTCTCACATTACTTTTAGGGTGTTTACTGGAATGGCATCATTTCCTGCAAGAGTTTTTACTCGGTAAAGAAGCTGTCCTTAAGCCCAACCTTCCTCCTTTCTCATCCATGATTGGGACCGGTATTGGCCACATTTTAGGATTATTACCTACTTTACATAGGTACTTGTCTGAAAAAAAAATTACGGGAGAATATATCGGGAAATAGAAACAAGATGCCAGCGAGCCAGTTCACTTATATGAAAACTGACACCGTTATTAAGACATTAGTATGAGCGCCAAGAAACAGATTATAAACAGTATATTCATACCAACACTGTGCTACCAGTGCCAGACAGACTTTATCAGAGGCTAACCTATGAAAAATTAACATTTGTGAAATGAGATGCCTGAGAAAAGCCGCCAACTTAACCCCCGAGACAAAGTTAGAAATGATATTGTCTTACAGACTGTAAGAGCAACACCATACATCAAATTGATTGAGAAATAGAAGATCAGATGGTTTGGTCATTAAGTAAGACTTAGCCAGAACAAATGCCAACGGTAAAAAAAAAAGATCTGAAGTGAAATCAAGAGGCTGTCCTAGGAGAACATGGATTGATGATGTTAAAGAGCTTCTACATCAGCACGGAATGACAGAAGCTCATCAAGCAGTGGATCGCAGACTGTTCCTCCCCACAACGCCTAATGGCAGAAGTGGCACCAGGTTTTATCCCGTATGGCTCAGTCTCTCTCTCCACAGAACAACTAGCTGTCTGTCGAGAGCGCTGCACAGAGCATGACTTTAATAGCTCCGGCGAATTAAATAGAGAACAGTGAAAATTAAGATTTTCTTTTACTTGATGAATTATTAATATTCGCAAGATCAGATCAGTAATATAAATTCACCTGATAAAGATATCTCCTGTAAATTCACTCACCCCCGGATATCTATCCTTAACCTCTGCAAGGTTATGTACCCAGGATTAGGAATCTCTGTGGTCATTGGTTTAAATTTGCACTCATATCTGTTATCATTGACATGGCCACTAAAAGTTAGAGATTAGCATCTGTGGCCGGCAGCGGAAAAAAGCAGCAAATCTGCCATTTTGTTTGTTCTCATGTGAAATCAATCAAGTGCCTGCTCAGTTGATTCTGTGTAAGGGCAATAACTAGAAATGGCGAGTGCACTTCTCAGGGGGAGTAAAGTTAGGAACAATTGGGGGCCAAAATGTCAGGGACCGGAGAAATGCGCACAAATCAGCATGGCGGGCCAAAAATAGACACAAGTGATAGCTAAAGTCTACAAAAGCGACAGCTAAGGGAACACTTGTACTGGACAAAAGAGAGTTCTGAAGACCATTTATGACCGAATACTGATAGAAGAAACAAATTTAGATGAAATAACCTGAGTAAAAATTGTGCAATTGGGAGGGGGTCTGCCATGGAGGAATGTATGAAAGGAAGAGAACAGTTAGCATCTACACACTGTAAGACAATTTGTTATGGGTGTAAGACAATTTGTTATGGGTATATCCGGTCTGCTGTGATTTTGATTCTAAAAACAGTGATCAGAAATCAAACAGGTTCACACAGCGGACAGTGTTTCTCAAACGCTAACTTTGGGTATAAAATTGTTTACTTTCACTTTGGATACAGTATTGATCCCACTGTCACTTTGGGTTGGATACAGTATTGATCCCACTGTCACTTTTGGTATGGTATTGTTCCCACTGTCACCTTAGGTACAATTTTGTTACTATTTTCACTTTGGGTACAGTATTGATCCCACTGTCACCTTAGGTATGGTATTGTTCCTTTTTCACTTTGGGTACAGTATTGATCCCACTGTCACCTTAGGTACAGTATTGATCCTGCTGTCACTTTGTGTACAGTATTGATCCCACTATCACCTTAGGTACAGTATTAATCCCACTATCACCTTAGTTACTGTATTGATTTCCACTATCACCTTAGGTACAGTATTGTTCCCATTATCACCTTGGGTACAGTATTGATCCTGCAGTCACTTTGTATACAGCATTGATCCCACTATCACCTTAGGTACAGTATTGATCCCACTATCACCTTAGGTACAGTATTGATCCCACTATCACCTTCGATACAGTCTTGTTCCCACTGACACCTTAGGTACAGTCTTGTTCCCACTGACACCTTAGGTACAGTATTGTAAAATTCAAAGCTAAGGGAACAGTTCTGTCTGTCCACAGTTGTGGAGAGTTGTCTGTCCAAGTCATGGAGAGTTGTCTGTCCACAGTTGTGAAAATTATATAACTGTTTTTTCATTTCGCAACCAGTCCCTGCCAAGAGATGACCAGAAGATCAGAAGTTTGCTCATCCCTGGCTCATTGTTTCTCTACCAACTGCCGCCTCCACCTCTGATTCAACCAATGACAGATGAGGACGAGAACGGCTCCGCATCGCTTAACTCACAGCCCAACACTGGTAGCAGAGAGAGCCTGGATTTACCAGACATTCAGCGAGCACTTGTTAAAGGTTAGATATCATGTTTTCTCTAGTTGAATTGAGTTGAGTCAAGAACTGACATCACAGCACTCGGGGCATTCCATTCCATGCTCTGTCCTCATCTTCAGCGCAGAGTTGCAGTACTGATGGTACCGGTCACAATCTGAATAAATGTCCGTCTTGCCTTTCCTCTGAGTGTGGTGAGCTGGCAAGACCCTCTGTTTACACCCAGGTGCCTCATTTTCTCCAGGTTATAATAATCTTGTTTCTCTACTGATTCCTTTGTTTGTCCATGTTTTCTCTATTGTCAGGTCAGTGTATGGCAACAGTGGAATGAGTCCTACAGGACTTGTCTGCATGTGAGAGTACCGACTGTTGAGGTCTTGAAAGAAACTTGACTCATTAAGAGAGCTGCTTGTCCACATCTGAAGGAGAGGCAATCTACATTCTTTAATCATGTCAGGAGATGGAGAAACTGGAGTACATCGTGATCTTTGGAACGTGACCTGTGGGGGGGGGGGAGGGGGGAGGGACAGAGAGAGACCAAAACAGAAGATGCTAGACAATTTGACATCATGGCATGGGCGATAATTTTTTTATCATAATTGATTGAAAAAAGGGGGCTGAGTAGTCTTGAGGTGTGGTATCCACCTCGAGTGCTGGAGGTGCCGGTAAAGGCTGGGGTTTTTCACTTCTAGTAATTTCCCATGGTCTCTGGGTAGTAAGCTCGGACACCCATGTGTATTCTTGTGCCCGTAAAAAATCTCTTGGCAGTTGGAAATTATAAAGAGTAGCCTAAATTTGGAGTTAAAAATCTACCCAAAAGTATTGTAAGATCCTCGCCAGTGCAACGGAGTTCGTGCCCTGCGCTGAGATTTCTTCAGACTCAGGCTTCTTCTTAGACGTCCTGAGGACCCTACCACTCGCGGTTGATTGGGGGGGGGGGGGGGTGCACTGAGTCCTTCGCTCCCCCACCTAAGCAATTTGCGAGTATGTTGAACAACTCCAGTGACCATTGACAGCTGTGTAATATTTTTGTCTGTTTGTTTTATATTATCTTAAAAAGTGAAGGACCCTTTTCCACACCTCTTCGAAGTATATCAAGCTAGACTTATATTTTTTAGACCAACGGCACAAGATGGGTGATGTTAGCCGCCTTTACTTCCCAGGACTGTACCTGGCACCCACTCAAAGCTAGGTCGACCTGAGAGTCAAGGCCATTTTTTTTTAAATCTCCGGCTCCGTCAGAATGCGAACCCACGACCTTCCGTTCCATGGGCGGGCGTCTAGCCGCCAACGCCACGGTGACTCAATTTGTGGTAAATACCTGCACCTTTTTAAAAAAAATTAAAACAACTTATTATTATTACACAGTTGAGCAATGCTTAAAACCACCTCTCCCCCTTGTCTTCTCTGTGTCACCATCCTTTCTTGCATGTACAGCTTCATATTCCATTGTTTTTTTCTCAGGAATCCAATCGGGTCACAATTCATCCCATAGTAGTCCCAAGGTCAATGGCCAGCTGCCCCAGGTGATTTCTAGTGTGCCAAGGTCACCGAGCCACTCTCGCAGTCCTAGCAATGTCAGCATTGCCAACACTTCCTCCTCCGAGAGCTCCAGAACTACCGACAGATTTGAACATTTTGTTATTGGAGTTCATCGCAAGATGGTACGTCTGGTCTCATGACGTTCTTGTGTCAGGATGTATTATCTCATTATTAATGTTTTTCACGATTTCTATGTTTTGTGTAATGATTTTCTTATCTCTTTGAGTCCCAGGGGGTTTAGCATCACAGGCCCAAGGGGTAGTCAAGAAAGACGTAAAATCGGCACATCATGCTTTCATTGGGCTTCTAGGCAGTAACCTGTGAACGCATGATGCGTTCCTTGGGACTCAAAGAGTCGAAGAATTTTTTTTTTTTAATGAAGTCTTCATTTTTATTATGATTTGTCTAATTAATTAATTTCCTTTTTATCTTTGGGTGGGGGGGGGGGGGGGGGGGGGGCAATGATAGGGTTTTCTTCATAATTTTTTTTTTTAATTTCTTAAAGAATTTTTATATATTTTCAGTTTTGTCATGATTTCCTTAGTGTGTGTTTTTTTTTTTAACTATTATTATTTTTTTAAGGAATTTATACATTTTTGTTGAGATTTTCTAAATGACTTTCTTTATTGTTTTGTTATATATTTCTTAATGATAGTCAGTGGTTCGTGATGGTGTCTTGTAATATGTTGATGTTTGATTGTAACATATTAATGTGAATCATTTCATATTTATTAGAAGTTTTTTTTTTTTTTTTTTTAGTATATTTTTTACTAAGCTTAGCTAAGTTGAGCTCATAGCTCTGGTAAAAAGCCATAAGCTCGCCATGTGGGTTCTGGGGCCCCAAGAACAGACAATATGTCTGCCCAACAAGCGTGTCGTAGGAATCAGCTAATTGGGGAGTGCATCTGCCCTAGCGGCAGGACACAACCAACTGCACACAAATGAGCCAGTAAAAAGGATGCACACGCAAAACTCAGGCCCTGATACAAAGCCAAAGTCCACATACATTAATAGCCATTACTTTTCACTCGAGCTTACAGCCTGTGAACAAAGAATAAGAAGAAAACCCATATGCAGCCTATGAACAAAGATGAAGAAAACCAATACACAGCCTGTGAACAAAGATTAAGAAAACCAATACACAGCGTGTTAACAAAGATGAAGAAAACCAATACACAGCCTGTGAACAAAGATTAAGAAAACCAATACACAGCGTGTGAACAAAGATGAAGAAAACCCATATGCAGCCTGTGAACAAAGATGAAGAAAACCAATACACAGCCTGTGAACAAAGAAGAAAACTCATATGCAGCCCGTGAACAAAGATTAAGAAAACCCATATGCGCTCTGTTCCCATCTTCAGCAGCTAACACAGAGTTCCACTTCTATTGTGCCAGTAGCAGTATGATTGTGTGTCCATATTTAGTATTTTGTACTAAATGTTGTGACAGTTTGCACTAATTACAGAAAGAGATACGGAGGAAGACTGCCAGCAAAGATTCTTGACTGCTTTTTGGCATGGAACAGAAAGGTATCGGGATGAATAAGGCTGTTTGAGATCTTAAGATGTGGAGAGAGTGATCGCCCCTTATCAGTCTGCAAGCCACTTGATGGTGTTGATGATGTTTGCTGTTCTTCTGCATTCGCCCATAATGGTGGTTGTCACATTGTGATTTACAGCTAGGCTGTGATGTCTGTACTTTTCTGCCCAACACATGTGATTTCAGCAATGACAGGAGACTCACTTTCAAATCCAGTTGCGACTCGCTGCAACTCACGGCCGGTGTTCAAAACCAGGCGGTTCCCGGGGTTCACCCAGCTTCTAGGTAAATTGGTACTAGAGTTGAAACTCTTGGGCAATGGAGGAACGTCGCTATAGCTAGGGAGTTGCGCGCGGATGGCAACACAGGTGGACAGTTTCTTACCAGCTGTCAGTACTGGTGGCAGAGCACTCATGGTTTATAACCGTGTGCAATGACGTTGGTTCTTCACATCTCCTGACTTTACCTTTTTTTTTGTTACCTTTGAGAAAGAGTTTTTAGACCTGTTTCAAGCCAGACATCTTTCTTTTTCTTAGCCTTCACTGGCTGTAAACTCCAGCAAAAAGTTTTGGTTGTTCGTCCACTTCTGGACTTTGGTCCTTCTATTCGAGAACTTGAGTTTTGCTTGCACATCAGTTTTACATATCTTGTTTATTTGTATACAGACTGTTAGTTGCTGACCTCTTAGGCAGATACACTCTGGCTGGGAAGGAAACATCCCTAATTAGTTGCCTTGTGTGACATGCTTGTTAGGGGGAAGGTGGGTCTTTCTTTTCTTTCTTTCTTGTTTTACCCCACCAGGACATCACACAAGCAGTAAACACCCGGTGACTCAAAGTGCCACCATGCAGATGAGGATCATCCGTGGAGAGGTCCCAGAAACCCCTTTTTAGCCTTTAGGCCATATTTATGGCCCAGCTATATTCAGGACCCCCCGGCAAAAGCCAGGGTGGGGCTTTAAATAACAAAAAAAAATGTCATCCCACATGGGGACGACTTTAGATATGGCTGAAGGTGGGTTTATTTTTTTGGGTCTATTTATTGTAACCTCCAGGGGAGAGCTAAACCTTATGTAGGGAAGTGAATCATCGACAAAACCTCAGAACCCACAAGGGGAGTTTATTATTACATTGTTGGATGCTAGTGTATGATTACGTTCTATGTTGTTTTTGTGTGTGTGTGGCCATTTTGTTTGTGTTTCGGTAATCTTGTATCATATCTGATTGTCTCCCCTGACAGAACTTGATGGATGTGTACTTCCTGTCCTCGCAAAAGTCAAGGCCAAGCCTATTCGGCACACCAATCATTATCCCTTGTAGTGAGACGACAACCAATCAGGAGCTGTATCAGTTTGTTTGGGCACAGATCTCTCGATTGGTCAGTCCTCTGCCGCCGTCTGAACTCAAGGTCACCAACCATGCTCAAGACTGGTAAGATTCATTTATCTGTTATCCTGCTGCTTATGCCATAAGACTACACAGAGAAGAGTTAAATGTAGTTACCTATGTGACTGGGTGTCTCGAGGCATGGTGTCCGCCTTGCGTGCTGGAGGTTCCGGGTTCTATCCCCGGTGAGGGCTGGGATTTTTTCACGTGGACTTGGACTTCTAGCAATTCCCCCTGGTCTCTGGTTAGTGAGATCGGACGCCCTTGTGTATTGTTGCGTACCTAAAAAATCCCTTGGCAGTTGGAAATCGAAAAGAGTAGCCTAACAGTAGCCGGACAACAATTTTGAGTTAAAAATCGACCCTAAAGTATTTCAGGATCCTCGCCGGTGCTACAGAGCCTGTGCACTTTGCTGTGCTGAGCTTCTCGGACTCAGACTTGAGTTAGAAGAAAGAACAAAGCACTTATGGGTTACTACCTGTGTGCCATGATGTTGATCCGTTGTTCAAACTTCATGTAGGTACCTTCCTTTTTTCTAGCTGCTTAGCTTGTGTTATGTCATACTACATTTATGTTGTGTCTCTTTTAATCCCTCCACCCATATCTTTCTTGGCCTGCCTCTTGCCTTGTAGCCTGAACTATCATTTAATACACTCTAGCTACTGGCTAATTTTTGTAGTGTTAAGTATATGTATGCGAAGTGACTGGTCTAGTGGCTAGAAAGCTTGGCTTTCATGCAGGACACCCATGTTCACATTCTCAGTAAGATGATGGTGGTGGGTTTTTTTGTTTTTTTTTTGTTGGGCAGAAAAATAAACATTCTTCGCAGTCCTTCACCGAAGACACATAAGATTACATAGATGTGTATCTTGTGTGCTGACGACGTAGATCGCTTGGGGCCAGCTGATTACTGTTTGCTCATTCTCCTTCCTCTTCTTCAGCATTCTGAGCCCTTGAGGTTCATTGCTGCAGATATAACCTGCCTCCTTTCATCTCTCTGGTTGGTCCTCTTCAGCATTCCGAGCCCTTGAGGTTCATTGCTGCAGATATCACCCGCCTCCATTCATGTCTCTGGATGGCCTTCTCTTTCCAGTTGCTCTGTCTGGACATTACCTCGTCATCGTCTTCTTGGTCTGCCTCATTGATTTATCAATCATCATTATATCATACCCAGGGATGCGACACCTCTGCAGCACATGTCTTAAAGTGTAGATGCTGTTTCCTTAGCCCACTAATTATACGCACACACATGGGGGTGGGGGGAGGGGGTTGAGTGGTCTTGAGGCATGGCATCTGCCTCGAGTGCTAGAGGCCCCGGGTTCAGGCCCCAGTGTAGACTGGGATTTTTTCATGTGAACTTCTAGTAATTTCCCCTGGTCTCTGGGTAGTGAGATGGGACGCCCGTGTGTATTGTTGTGCATGTAAAAAATACCTCAGCAGTTGGAAATTGAAAAAAGTAGCCTAACAGCACTGCCCGGGCAAAATTTTGAGTAAAAAATCTACCCAAAGTAGTTCAGGATTCTTGCTGGTGCTACAGAGTTCATGCACTGCGCTGAGATTCTTCAGACTCATGCTTGAGCTAGAAGTAGATTGGAGCACTTGCGGGTTACCACCCTTGTGCCATTATGTTGATTTGTTGTTTAAACAGAACAGAACTAATTATACACATGCCGTTCTCTTCCTCCCATACGTCTCTCCTTGCTGAATCCACTTTTAATTCCTCATTCTCACACTCTTACATGTTATTTCATCTAACATCTTATCTTCTATTATCATTCTTTCATAAATGGTTTTAGAATGTCTTCTTTTTTTTTTTTCATTACAAGTGTTCCTGTAGCTATCGCTTTTTATTATAGCCAAAATATCAGCACGTTCATCCCCTCGCACTCCTGCATGTGAGTCCATGTAATGCTGATATGTGGCCAACCGTTGTCATAAATAACCTTTGACCTTTCTTTTGCAGTGATGATAGCCTGGGATATGAATATCCATTTATGCTGAAGGAAGTGCAGAAAGATGGCTTTTTGTGTGCTCGGTGTCCGTGGTTTAGGTAAGGTTGTGTCCTGTTATCTCAATCTTATTTTTTTGTCCTCTTCTGTCCTGTCGTCTCAGTGAGTTTTACTTACCGTCTTACCAAGTACTATTTCTGTTTCATTTTCTTAATAATTACTGTCTCTTTCTTATCATTTCTCCAGGCACACTGTCTCATCATTTCACAAAATCTCCTTCTTCCCGTTCACTGGCTGTAAACTCCGGCGAAAAGTTCTGGTTGTTTGTCCACTTCTGGACTGCAGTCCTGTTCCAGAACCTGAGTGTTGTGTGTGCATCCGTTTGACAGATCTGTATGCAGACTGTTGGTTCCTTGCCTCTCAGGCAGATACACTCCGACCTCAAAGAAAGCTCCCAATTAGTCGACTCTTACAACATGCTTTTGGGTAGGCAGTGGGTCTATTCTTGTTTTTCCCATAGTATGGCCCCGTAACCCACACGGGGGATTTCACAAAATATTGTCTATCTTATCATCTCACTAAGTACTGTCTCAGCTCACCAAGTTTTATGTCTCATCTTTTCACCTAATACTGTCTCATCATCTCATGAAGTACTGTCTCTGTTTCATCGACTAATCAAGTACTTAATCTCATCATCCCGCAAAATACTATTCTGTCTTAAGATCTCACCAAGCACTGTTCCAACCACTAATCAAATGCTATAGATCATTATCACGCCAAGCACTATCTCATCATTATCTCACCAAGTACTATCTGTGTCTCATTAGATCAACAGGGGCTGTGTCTCATCCTCTCACCAAGTATTGTCTCACCATCTCACGAGGTACTGTCTCATCAACTCACCAGTTACTTTCTCATCAACTCACTAGGTACTGTCTCATCAACTCACGAGGTACCATCTCATCAACTCACCAGGTTCTATCTCATCAACTCACCAAGTACTATGTCTCATCAACTCACCAAGTACTATGTCTCATCAACTCACCAAATATTGTCTCTATCACGTTGTCTGAGTCATCTAATTTGTACACTGTGTCTTGTGCTGCACAGATTCTGCCGCGGCTGTCGGGTCGAGTGCAACAGTGAACTCTATGGCAAAGGGAGCTCGTTCCTTGCCATAGACTGGGAAGCCACCGCGTTACATCTGAGGTACCAGGCTACTCAGGAAAAGGTAGGTCGTCATTGCTCATTCTGTGGGTGTAGGTTATATGTGTCTGATAACTGACGAGAACAATGGGAGCCGCTGTAGGTCTCCGCTGGATGCTCGCTTGCTAGTGCGAAGGTCCTAGGTTCAAATCCAAACAGAACTAGGCTTTAAAAAAAATCCTTGGCTTCCAGCTCAACCCAGCCTTGGGCGGGTACCAGGTGAAGCTCAGGAAAGTAAAGGTGGCCGGCATGATGTTGATCACATCACCCACCGAGTGCCCATTGTTGTATAAAGTCTAGGTGTAGCACTAAGTTCCTAATATGCCTGAAGGCCTGCAAAAGGATCCTTTACTTGTTATTATTTAATAAGGAAAATCATGTCTGGGTTTCTTATCAAATTCAGTTGCTGTGTCAAAGACAAATGTTTGGTAGGGGCCTGATGTAAGGAAGGAAGAAAGGCCTGCTTACATAACTGGTGAACCTTTGAAATTAAAGTTTGTTACTTTATTCATAATCGGACGTGTTTACTGCACTTCTTCATTTCGTAGAAAACAACTGAGAACTTTGGCCTGTAACAGAAAACTTGATTTTCATCATCATCATGGAACAGGTCCTTTGCAGAACGCTGCTGTCATCCCAGTCTGCCTGAAAGAAACTGGGTCTCTCGCCAGTTCTCCCACCTCATGTACTTTCATACTCAAGGAGTCACTTATATCCTGTGCCCATCTTGGTGTCGGTCGGCCCCTGCCCCTCCTTCCTGGTACCATGCCTTCTTCTATAATTGTTTCCAGTCCGTCATGGCACTTGTTATGACCAAAATATTTCAGCTTCCAAGACAGGATGCTGTTTATTCGCCAATCTTCCTTGATGTTCACATCTTTCAAGATGTCAGTTTGTTGATACTCGTTAGACTAATTAGCGATGTTTCTTCTAAATCTGAATGTTTTTGCCTGAGAGTCAAGGAACCAGCAGTCTGCTCACGAATTAACCAGATCTGTGAAATGGATGTGCACAAAAAACACATGTTCTGGAACAAGACTAAAATCAAGAAGTGGATGAACAACCAGAACTTTCGTCTAGAGTTTACAGCCGGTGAACACCAAGAAAAAGAAAAAGATTAGTTTGTTGTTGTTCTTCCTTTTCACTACTCCCTCGCAGCGTCAGGGCAGGAAGAGATCTCTGAAATGGGTCTTTCTACTGTCTTCGTATTTAGTACCTTTCAGTGTCTCTGATATTTTTAAGTGTTACTGACATCAAGAGAAATAAGCAATACATTAAAAATGAGAATTGTCGAATGTTATGTATTCTCAACCTTACTGTGTGGCACAGAGACATGGACAATGAACAAACAACTGGAAAATTGTATCAATTCTTTGAAGATGTGGATATACAGAAGATTAGGTCGTATTTCATGGAAACAAAAGCTATCAAATACAGAGGTACTGAGGAAATTGGGAATGAAAAGAGAGTTGCTAGGTGAAATAAAAAAGAGACAAGTGAAATATTTTGGCCACATGAAAAGACATAACAGTATTGTAAATATCATCCTAGATGGAAAGGTTCAAGGTAGGCGAGCAAGAGGCAGGCAGCGTTACAAGTGGGAGGATAACATCAAGAGATGGACGAACAGCAGTATGAGTGAGTGTACATCAAGGGCAAGAGACAGGGCTTGTTGGAGATCCATTGCAGCCAACCTACATTGTGGAGACGGCACCTGATTGATTGATTGCTATTTCCCCTGTCCATGTTTTCCGTGGTGGACCTCTGGCTCTGTTAACGCTGTATCTGTATAACATTGCTCTCTGTGGTGCCTAGTTTGTTTTGTTTATTTTTATTTTTACGGATGAGATCTCACTGTAGCTCCTTATGATATTGTAGAATTATGAAGAACATCCAAGTGTGGCAGAGAGTCGGCAGAAGCAGACAGAACCTATTGACCTAGACACCTGTCTGCAGGCCTTTACCAAGTGGGAGGAGCTTGATGAAGATGAATTATACTACTGCTCAAAATGTAAGAAACATTGTCTGGCGGCAAAAAAGTTGGACATATGGCGGTTACCTCCTATTCTGGTACGTATAAAGTAACTCATACTGTATGTATTATCGCAGTTGCCTCCCATTTTGAAATGTATATCGGAATTACCTCCTATTATTGTTTGTTTATAGCAATTGCATCCCGTTATAGCAGGTATCAGTCATTAAAGATGAAGATGGCGGCTGTTGAACCGAAAGGCTATAGGAATATTCACAGAATACCATGGACTAAGAAAACAGAAATACTGACATCCTGAAAGATGTGAACATCCAGGAAGATTGGCTACTAAATAGCATCTTCTCTCGAAAACTGAAATATTTTGGTTAAATCAAGCGTCATGGCGAATGGGGAAAAATAGTAGCAGAAGGCATGGTACCAGGAAGGAGGGGCAGGGACCGACCAGCACAAAGATGTGTACAGGAGGCAAGAGACTGAGTTGCTTTCAGGCAGATTAGGCTGAGAGTGATGTTCTACACAAGGACTTGCTACATGGTGAGGATGATGATAATGTGGCTAGTATATAGCAGTGACCTTCTATTATGACAAGTATGTCGCAATGATCTTCTGTTATGACAAGTATGTAGCAGTGACTTTATGTAATGGCAAGTATGTAGCAGTAACCTTCTGTTATGGCAAGTATGTAGCAATGATCTTCTGTTATGACAAGTATGTAGCAATGACCTTCTATTATGACAAGTACGTAGTAATGATCTTCTGTTATGACAAGTATGTAGCAGTGACCTTCTGTTATGGCAAGTATGTAGCAGTGATCTTCTGTTATGGCAAGTATGTAGCAGTGACCTTCTGTTATGGCAAGTATGTAGCAAAGATCTTCTATTATGACAAGTATGTAGTAGTGACCTTCTGTTATGGCAAGTATGTAGCAAAGATCTTCTGTTATGGCAAGTATGTAGCAAAGATCTTCTGTTATGGCAAGTATGTAGCAGTGACCTTCTGTTATGGCAAGTATGTAGCGAAGATCTTCTATTATGACAAGTATGTAGCAAAGATCTTTTGTTATGGCAAGTATGTAGCAATGATCTTCTGTTATGGCAAGTATGTAGCAGTAACCTTCTGTTATGGCAAGTATGTAGCAAAGATCTTCTATTATGGCAAGTATGTAGCAATGATCTTCTGTTATGGCATGTATGTAGTAATATCTTCTGTTATGGCAAGTATGTAGCAGTGACCTTCTGTTATGGCAAGTATGTAGCAGTGACCTTCTGTTATGGCAAGTATGTAGCAATGATCTTCTGTTATGGCAAGTATGTAGTAATATCTTCTGTTATGGCAAGTATGTAGCAGTGACCTTCTGTTATGGCAAGTATGTAGCAATGATCTTCTGTTATGGCAAGTATGTAGTAATATCTTCTGTTATTTCAAGTATGTAGCAATGACCTTCTGTTATGGCAGGTATGTAGCAATGACCTTCTGTTATGGCAAGTATGTAGCAATGACCTTCTGTTATGGCAGGTATGTATCAATTAGTTGTTAGTTGGCCTGACCCGCCTCCTCCCCAGTATGTCCTGGATACCCACAGAGGGAGCAGAGATTTAATTTCTTGGTTATTGATTCTCTCCCCCCCCCCCCCCTCCCCACCCATGTTTAGGTGAAAAGAGAATTAACTCACTGCTCCCTTAACAGGTCACTTATTGGGGAGGTTTTCTTTAAAGTCACAGTGCATATACCTGAGAGATGAGGAACCAACAGTCTGCATACAAATAAGTCAGATCTATAAAACATATGTGTACTCAAAACTTAAATTCTAGAGCTTGACCAGAGTTCTGAAGTGGGTGAACAGCCAGAACAATTCCACTTGAATTTTCAGCTGGTGAACCTGAGGAAAAAGTAATTATTATTAAGACTAATTAAGGGTTTGCAGAATTCGAATTGGTTGGGCTGAATGCCAAGGATATGGCAGCCTAGCTGTCAACTACAACATGCCAATGGCTGTTTTACGCTAAAGAAGAAGGTCAGAAACCATACTTTCACCACCTCCAAGCTCTTATTAATATGTTCCATGAATCTAGTTTTGTGACTGCATGTCAACTTATTCCTAGAAATTTAATGTGGTAGATCCTGTTGGCCTTCCACAAGATTGTCCCGGGTAGTTAGCATCCTTTGGATATTTTCTCCAGGTTATGCCAGTGTGTTGGGGAATAAATAGACAGACTGGCTGGCTCTGCACCACTTGGTGGTGAACTGATGTATGACAAGTTAGATATTGTGAGGGCCTTCTGTGAACGTGTGAACAGTGAGGAGGTGCAGATATTTCATTCAGGTCTGAGGAGAATGGCGCTGTGAGTAGTTACCAGGGGATGTGGCCAACACTTAACACTCAGGGGAAGGATGAGACGGATATACAATCAGACGATTACTGGTACCATCAGGATTGGAACTCTTTGCTTGCTGCTGAAGATGGGGACTGAGCACTTATGCTGAGTGCTGTTATGTCGATTCTTAATTTAACATTCAACATTCCAGAAGATTCCAACATAATAATAATACCCTTTTCCCCCACAGATTATCAACTTGAAGAGATTTCAGTACTTAAATGGCCGCTGGGTAAAGTCACATAAAATTGTTAACTTTCCTTTACGAGGATTCGACCCCTCTGCTTACCTCGCCCCTCGTGAATCACCTGATTCCACTTTATGCCTGACAACCGAAAATTCCCACCCTCATCAACTTACACACTGGGAACCAGCTGCTCCTATCTCCCTTGGTGGTGTTCCCATCAGCGTCACCACATTCACCAGCGGTGAGCCAGTTGTAACTCCAAGTTCAGGGGTCACCACGCAGCAGCCAGCATCCATCACAAGCCAGTTGTATTCATCAAATCCCAGTCTTTCAAATTCAACATCGGTCACGGTCACGGCAACCCTGGAGGACCACAATAAAAATAAACAGGTACGTCAGGAAATATTTCTAAGCATACACTGCTTTATTGTATGTACAGTTTCCCAAATGATTGCCCACCGTTCAGTATTTTTCCCATTACAGATCAAAATATTATTCAGTAATACCAAACTCACGATGAACATTTGAGGAAATAATGGACACTCGATTCTGAAATTCCTATATCACGAATCTCTTTCCTGAACCATGAGTTTGGCAATATTTAACTATATCTTGACTGTATCAAAAACGAAAAGTATGTGAGTGAGATGTTTATAAAGAGTGAGTAAAATTGTTGTGGGGCATTGTGTAATATATGTTAACAAATCCCAGTCTTCCAAAATTTAACATCAGTCATGGTTATGGCAGCCCTGTAGGACCACGATAAAAATAAACATTTATGGCACAGTGTCACAGTTTGTGTAGCAGCTTCTGCATAATTGCATCATCATCAAGTGACTTGCCAACTGGCTTGGGCCATTATGCCTCTCCACAGTCTGTGATCTTCAGCAGCATATATCAGTTTGTGTGTTGACACCCCTCCCTGTCATGACAGAAGGCTGTCAAGAAACGTATCATGTTGTCTTCCTCTATCTCTTTTTCCACAGATCTTTTCATTGGTCACAACATGTTCCAGTTTCTTTTGTCTCCTAGTTAGTTAGTCTTTCCTCTTGAACCTAGGGTGGCGCAGAGTCATAGCGCTCCATGTCTGGCATTCGTTGCCACCTGTTGTAGGTCTTAGATGTTCATTAGGCCCATGGTTGAGCCTTCCCTGATGATGGTTCCACGCTGGGTCTCTCTTGGTCTTCCCGTTTTCTTGTCCCTTTCAGTGTCCATAGAAGGTCTTGAAGGGGGAAGTCTGGTCTTATCCATTTTGAGTGCATGGCCGATGAAGTTCCAGCAGCACTTTCTTATAACATTTGATACATTGTCTTGCTTGGTCTCTTGTCTTACTTGCGTATTGGATCTGAAATCTGTCCCATAACATGACCAGAAAATAATGACAGCTGTGTCTTTCTGAAACTTGAAGCACAACTACAAGAGATGAAGCCTTAATACAGGTTTTCGAAAACAGTCTTACTATCAATCTTTGGACCCATCAAAGATGCAAACAGCAGGGAATAGAGAGTGAGAAGCAACAATGAATTTCATAATCTGTTTAAATCATGATTGATCACTGGCATCATGAGAGCTTAAAGACTGAAATGGTTGGGACATACTGAGAGAATGTCAGATGACAGAGAAGTAAAAACTGTATGGATTAAGGGGAATTAATGGCCCTAGACTACGTAGGCAGACCAAGAAGACGATGGAGAAATAATGTCCAGACAGACCTGCAAACCAGAGAGATGAATGCAGGCGGGTGATATCTGTAGCAATGAACCTTAAGGGCTCGGAATGAAGAAGATGAAGTCTCTTTCTGATGTTTGTGATAAGTCAAGGATCCTTTTCAGCTCAGTGGTGCATCGGGCATAAGATGCTTGGCTCACAGTCTTACAGACCAATCGGCCCTCATTGGGTGATGTGTCAGCATCACGCTGGCCACCTTTACTTCCTAGGACTTTACCTGATGCCCATTTTAGGCTGGGTGAACCTGGCAATCTAGGTCAGTTTTGAAAACATCTACTTTGGTGCAGAATGAAGCCCAAGACCTTCATGCACTGTAGGTTTTTGGTTTTTCATTTCACTAGTGCATCTTTTAGTTCACATGTGTAGTTTTCACTAAAATCCCTGGGTGGGTCATCTCTGAAACTGTGCAGTTCATGCTTTGGGCGACACTCCTGGTAAAGTGGCTAGCCATTCTTTGAAGGAAGACCAGACTTTGTGAGATTGAAATGTTAAAATTAATTTGAATGTCTTTTACAGGACGTTGCAGGGCCAATCCCAGCATTTTTTTTGGGGGGAGGGCTGTTTGTGATTTCAATATGCAGTTTTTAAATTCAATAGTTTGCCATTGCTTCCTGAATGGTCAGCTCTCGTTACCACTGTTTGCACCAATGCAAGACAGTATGCTTTAAAACCACCCACATCTGGGATTGATCCCAGCATCACAGAATTATGAACTACGATCATAGTGCCTAAGCCACAGACGCTGACTGTACGTGATAACTTGATGCATTGAGGTCAGTCCTCTCGGCTTAAACTTTAACCTTTCATGGACTAATTTCAGCAGACGCACAAGCCGGCAGGAGAGGACAGCAAGGAGCTGGTCAAGAGCTCACTTGTCCGAGCTGTGGTCAATGGGTCGGCCAAAACTGGAACTGCTTCTGCCATTGGTAACTTTTAGCTCTTCCTCAATGTACTGTTATTGTAACTAGGAATACACTTCGCACTCTAAAAAAGGAATACCAGTGCTCAGTCTTCCTTGTGGGAAAGTAGTTGTTTTTATCATCTTTAGGTAAAGTTCTTCTTTGTTAAAAGCACATTTGGATTTTGGTATTTTCCCTATGTGAGTTTCAGGGCTCTATCGGGGGAAGGGGGGGGGGGGGGGGGGGCACTATTAGGAGTTTGCAGCAACAACAAGTCAGATGTGTTGGACGAGAAAGGCAGAGATATTATAGCCTAACAACACCATGCAGCAGAAGAAGAAGAAGAAGGATGAACGCAGAAGAAGAAGGATTCTGGTGTCTTCCTCCTGTGACATTCCAAGGGCAGCCCTGTAGCAGAGACCGATATAGGAATCCGAAATGTTAAGACCATTACATATGCTAGGCTGTGATGTATGATATGGGGTAGTCACGTCCCTCCTAGTCAGATTTTCTTTTCAAGGAATTCGTAATAAAATATGTTAACTAGGTATAGACCCAGCTCAACATTTTGGGCTTAAAATCTTGATGTTGACTTATATGCCAGGTCAACATTTTGGGCTAAAAATCTTGATGTTGACTTATATGCCAGGTCAACATTTTGGGCTAAAAATCTTGATGTTGACTTATATGCCAGGTCAACATTTTGGGCTAAAAATCTTGATGTTGGCTTATATGCCAGGTCAACATTTTGGGCTAAAAATCTTGATGTTGACTTATATGCCAGGTCAGTTTGTACACCACAATAAGCAAGTAAGTAGCAGTATTTTTAGTGCATATCAACGTGAGTGTACATGTACAAATGTAGCCCAACAGTTGCCTGTTATCTGTCTCTAAATGGACATATATTGTATGTGGCATGCAAATGGGTATGAGAGGCGTTGATCTGCATGTAGTGTGAATTGGAAACATGTTCCCAGCCGGGGCCTGGCCAATCAAGATTGGGGTTGTTTCCTTTAAAGTCTGAGCTCTTCTGTCTGAGAGGTGAGGAAATAACATTCTGCTTACAAATAAGCCAGATCTGTCAAACAGATGTGCATGCAGAGCTCAAGTTCGAGAGCAAGACCAAAACCCACAAGTGGACGAACAACCATGACTTTCCTCCTGAGTTTACAGTTGGCCAGTGTGAAGAAAAAAAAAGAAAAAATGTATTCATCATCGTTCATCTGAGTGACACAAAATTGTCAGATACAACATTTAAAATCGGCGAATCAGCCAAGTGCAGATGTGGACTGGCACCTGAGACAACAGATCATGTCCTCCAAGACTGTCCCAACTACAACACATCAAGGCAAAACTTTTGACCAAGAGAAACATCCGTGCAAGTCAAACTTTACGGGTCGCTGAGTGAGTTACAAAAGACAATGAAGTTCATACTAGAGACAACATTGCAGATATAGATAATCTATTTCAAGCGAACGAAAGAAGAAGAAAAATATGTTGTGCCTGTTTACAGCATGGCTGCGATATGTATGCTTTTCGCCCGACACATCTGACTTCTTCAGGCATTTGTTATCCAGTTCCGCCTTCTTGATTGTGGAGAAAATAAGGACATTTTTACAGCCATCTTTATGTGGTGACTTTGTCATCACATGATCTGCAGGTATTGTCCCTAGAGGACCCGTTCAGGAGGCTTTGAGAAGTTCCCAGCCAATATATCAGTGCTATTATTCAACTGAGTTTGCTCTTAGGCCAAAATTTTGAAAATCAGTTACATCACGAGCCAGGAGCCCGCGGGCGGTCAGGTGAATAGCTTTGCTCTGGTACTGGGTTCACCCAAGGAATGATCACATTCTGCACATGACTGCCTCACCTCATATCTGTGCATAGAGCCTACCACTGTTTGTGAGGTTTACCCATTAGTGTTTCCTAGGAAGGAGTCTGCAAACATGAGACTTTGATTACCTTCACAAAATGGGCTTCTGGCTTCCTCGGCATGTTAGACTACTCTCTTTGCCAGTGGCACTTTTCACCTGGATTCCATGTGACACTTTGTGTGGCATTTATGGGAAGCATGCATCTGGCATGGATTTCATGTATGATCACTTCACTGTGACAAGTATAGCCATCTATCCCCACATTTGAACATTTATGTCATAAAGTCTGATCTTTCAACAGAAGGCATATGAACATGTGCAGTAGAACATTCAACAGACAGACACATGAACCTAAATAGCCATACAATAGGACTCAGTCAACAGTTGGATCCAGTAGTAGAACATTTGACAACAATTTATAATTTAGTTGGATATTCGGTCAGTGGACTTTCGCATAAGTTTTTGATGGGCCCATACATTAGGGGTGGGCTGATGAGCCCAAAGGATTTCTGGGCTCTTTATCTCGGAGGGTCACAAATTCCAGTATCCTCTATCAGCGCAGTTTAGGCCAATCTATGCCATCATCCATGGCACGTGACAAGGATGTGTGGCTGAAGTCTTGCATGTGGATTCATAAAACCAACAAAGAGCTGGCTGCTGCCCAAAGTGAGGTACGGAGTATCTCCTTATACAAATCATAGCAGCCTTAACTTTTCCCTCACTCATTTGACCGAAGATACATCACCACATCCAGTCGTTGTATATGTGGTGCATGTGAGCAGACACTGGTACATTGTATGTGAAAGTTTCTGTGACCCAGAGCTCACTGATGTCTGTGTCTGATATTTCACAGAGGAAAGACTACGAGAGTTTGATCATGCAGACTATACTAACGCCCGGTACAACCTTTATGCTATGTCGGTGAGTTCTCTTGGGTTTTCTGTCAATTTTATTCTGTTTCAGTGTTCACATGAAAGACTGTTGATTTTATTGTTTTATTGTTTACATGAAAGACTTGATTTTGTTGTTTTATTGTTCACATGAAAGACTTGATTTTGCTGTTTTAATGTTCACAGGAAAGACTTGATTTTGTTGTTTATTGTTTACATGAAAGACTTGATTTTATTGTTTTATTGTTCACAGGAAAGACTTGATTTTATTGTTTTATTGTTTACATGAAAGACTCTTCTTCTTCTTCTTCTTTGCGTTCACCAGCTGTACACTCTGGCGGAAGATTCTGGTTGCTCGTCCACTACTGAACTGAAGTCCTGCTCCAGAACCTGAGTGTTGCGTGTGCATCAGTTTTACAGATCTCATTCTCTTGAATACAGACTGTTGGTTCCTTGCCTCTCCGGCAGATGCACTCCGACTTCAAAGGAAGCTCCCCAATTAGTCGACTCTTACGACATGCTTTTGGGGAGGCAGTGGGTCTATTCTTGTTTTCCCCACAATGGGGCCCCGGAACCCACACGGGGAATAAAAGACTGTTGATTTTATTGTTTAATGTTTACATGAAAGACTTGATTTTATTGTTTTATTATTCACACAGAAGTTATCCCAGAAGACATCTGTGTATATAGATTATGTCACAGGATTGTAGAAATGGCCATATGTTTAAAATAAAACATTGTCTGTGAAATGAAACTAAAATGGAACATCATCTGTGAAATGACACTAAAATGGAACATCATCTGTGAAATGACACTAGCATGGAACATTATCTGTGAAATGACAGTAAAATTGAACATCATCTGTGAAATGACACTAAAATGGAACATCATCTGTGAAATGACACTAAAATATAACATTATCTGTGAAATGACACTAGCATGGAACATCATCTGTGAAATGACACTAGCATGGAACATTATCTGTGAAATGACACTAAAATGGAACATCATCTGTGAAATGACACTAAAATGGAACATCATCTGTGAAATGACACTAAAATGGAACATCATCTGTGAAATGACACTAAAATATAACATTATCTGTGACATTTCCTGGGTGGGTCTCATGGCCACCATTTTCGGAGAGAGAAACAAAACAGATCCACTGCCTCCCTAACAAGAGATGAGGAACCAACAGTCCACAAACACATAAGCCAGATTTGTAAAACAGATTTGCACATAAAATTCAGTTTCTGGATCAAGACTAACGTCCACAAGTGGTCAAACATCCCAAACTTTCAGCTAAAGTTTGTAGCTGGTGAACATAAAGAAGAAGACTATGAGGCGACGCTAAAAAAAACATGACAGTAAAAGAAACATGAAGCTAAAAGAAACATGACAGTAAAAGAAACATGACGCTAAAAGAAACATGACAGTAAAAGAAACATGACAGTAAAAGAAACATGACAGTAAAAGAAACATGACAGTAAAAGAAACATGATGCTAAAATAAACATGACAGTAAAAGAAACATGACGCTAAAAGAAACTTGACGCTAAAAGAAACATGACGCTAAAAGAAACATGACACTAAAAGAAACATGACACTAAAAGAAACATGACAGTAAAAGAAACATGACACTAAAATAAACATGACGTTAAAATAAAACAACATTTATGAAACAACAGAACAATAAAATAAAACCACTTTTGAAAGGATTCTCTTTTAATTTCTTTGCTTTTTCCACAAAGAAGCTTACTACAGTGCCCCACTGTGGTCTTTGGGGAATATTACAGTGAGGTTTTTATCTCTTTCACAGTGCAGCTCTCGTACCACAGTCCAAAAAGACTAGAATAGGTTTTATGAAGTGATATAACAAATAAACTATTGATTATGAAATGACACAACACAGTAAAATATAATTTCTGAATTGACACAGCAGAAAGCATAAAACTTCCATCAAAGGGTATTAAAAGTAAAAGTAAAGATCCCATTTCACGCCTCTAGGCCGGGCATATGGGAAGAGCACCCATATTTTTACAGACCGTCGGCACTAGGTGGGTAATGTGGTCAGCATTACGCCGGCAGTCTTCCCAGCCATCCTGGTACCCATTTTAGGCTGGGTCAACCTGGGATGCCCCCACACCACGATAAAAATCTACGTAGCCAGCGGTGGGTTTCGATCATGGTACGTTGGAATTACGAGTCGGACTGGCAACGCCTGAGCCACGGAGGCGGAGAAAGGGTATTAAATTAAATTAGTTGTGTATCCTTTACAGGACGTTGCAGAACCAAATCCAGCACTTTTTAGCTGTTGTGGTTTTTCTAAGCTAATTTACATCCAGTAGCTTGCCATTGCTTTATCAAATGATACACCAGCAAATTTAAACAGCATCTGTAAGTAACATAAGATTGAATGAAGAGACAAACATAATACAACTGAGATTTTCCTCTTTCAGTGTCATACGGGCATACTTGGAGGAGGCCATTATGTTGCTTATGCCAGGAACCCCAACAATCACTGGTATTGCTACAATGACAGTAGTTGTAAGGTAGGTAGATCAACTGTGTGTAAGGTAGGTAGATCAACTGTGTGTAAGGTAGGTAGATCAACTGTGTGTAAGATAGGTAGATCAACTGTGTGTAAGATAGGTAGATCAACTGTGTGTAAGGTAGGTAGATCAACTGTGTGTAAGGTAGGTAGATCAACTGTGTGTAAGGTAGGTAGATCAACTGTGTGTAAGGTAGGTAGATCAACTGTGTGTAAAGTAGGTAGATCAACGGTGTGTAAGGTAGGTAGATCAACTGTGTGTAAGGTAGGTAGATCAACTGTGTGTAAGGTAGGTAGTTCAACTGTGTGTAAGGTGGTAGGTAGATCAACTGTGTGTAAGGTAGGTAGATCAACTGTGTGTAAGGTAGGTAGATCAACTGTGTGTAAGATAGGTAGATCAACTGTGTGTAAGGTAGGTAGATCAACTGTGTGTAAGGTAGGTAGATCAACTGTGTGTAAGGTAGGTAGATCAACTGTGTGTAAGGTAGGTAGATCAACTGTGTGTAAGGTAGGTAGATCAACTGTGTGTAAGGTAGGTAGATCAACTGTGTGTAAGGTAGGTAGATCAACTGTGTGTAAGGTAGGTAGATCCACTGTGTGTAAGGTAGGTAGATCAACTGTGTGTAAGGTAGGTAGATCAACTGTGTGTATGATAGGTAGATCAACTGTGTGTAAGATAGGTAGATCAACTGTGTGTAAGGCAGGTAGATCAACTGTGTGTAAGGTAGGTAGATCAACTGTGTGTAAGATAGGTAGATCAACTGAGTGTAAGATAGGTAGATCAACTGTGTGTAAGGTAGGTAGATCAACTGTGTGTAAGGTAGGTAGATCAACTGTGTGTAAGGTAGGTAGATCAACTGTGTGTAAGATAGGTAGATCCACTATATATGGTCGGTAGGCTTGTGATACAAGAAGTAGATATGCTGTGTAATGTTGGCTGACGCACTAAGGTAGAGAGAGATCTTGTATGTAAAGTAGGTAAAGCTATCTCACATCACAAAATGAATCAGGTGACTTATGCTGTGACCTCTACCACTAAGGTGTATGGGTGAAATTTGACCTCAACTTGGCTGGTCATAGGGAAACACCCCTGATACTATCTTTGGTTACTATTGGTCTATAAAACTATAAGTCTAGTATCGTATGACTGATGCGCCACTGGGTACTTGGCTTTTACAGCTTTCAGTTCTTTCCTAATATCCTACCCCAGATGACGTCACAGGACAGTCCAAACATTTTAGAGGGTCGTAAGACTGGGTTTCCTGGTGCTTTTAACCACGAGAGAGTACAGCCTAGGCCCCATGACTGCATGCAGCCTATCTACCACCCCCTGAAATGTTAGACTGTCCAGTGACCTGTGGATTTCCCCTGTATGGGGTAGGATATTAAGAAAGCACCCAACTTTCTTCTATAGGCAATCGAGAAGTCTCAAAAAACTTGTTTGTAAAACTTTTCAGTAACTTGACCTGTAAAAACTTGTTAGTAACTTGACCTGTAAAACTTGTCAGTAACTTGACCTGTAAAACTTGTCATTAACTTGACCTGTAAAACTTGTCAGTACATTTTTGGTTAGCTTTTACTTCATCAGTTATTGTTAAACCACAAATTCACTAACTTTGACTTAGTTACTCAGTGAGTAAATATTTCCAAAAGCCTGTACATACGTAGTAAATGCTGCATAAGATCAAAGGCAGGATTGTCAAGAACTTTTTTAGTGAACATGTGTGCCGCAGGGCTGTATACTATCGCCACTTCTTTTTATAACATGCATGGATACCATATGTAAGGAAAGAAGCTTTAATCAAGAAGAAGATATTACAGAATTACTATTCGCCGACCAGGTGCTCATAGCAAAAAAGTATGGAATGCCTACAGAACCACCTAAATCAAATTAGCAACAAAAGGGAGAAATATGAAAATAAACACCACGAAGACAGAGACAGAGGTGATAGGAAGACAGAAAGACAATTTAGAAATAAAATTTAAAAACATTATAAGACAAACAGAGGAATTTAAGTATTTGGGAGCAATTTTCACATCCAATGGAAAACTGGACAGAGAAATGAGCTCGAGATGTGCCAAAGCTAATCAAGTAATGGGGCAACTATCTCCACTGTTGACACACAAGCAGATACCCTGGAGTACTAAAGTGAATCTTGTCAGAACCATTTTTTGGCCATACTATGCTATCAGTGCCGAACGTGGACACTCACATCCTCCAGTGAAGGTACAATTTTGACAAAAGAGATGAAATGCCTTAGAAGAGCTGCATGAGTTTCAAGAAAAGACAATATAAAGCAGGTGAGCGTCTAGACGCTTCACCATTGTGGCTTCTAAACCTGACCATATTAATCTCTGATATTTTCTACTTTATTGTTATTGGTAAACCTCAAGTTCTTTTAACCCTACCAGACCTGACGCCCTGAACCTAACTGTCCCTATAACCTGAGCTCTCGGGCACTAACACGCAAAAACCAAAATGATGTACAAAAAAACTAGTTACATGCAAACAAGTGGTTAGAATAAGATAAAACTTGGAGACATTGTAGAAAATAGGTTTACCTTTCATCTAGCGCCAATCTTCCCCCCCCCCCCCCTTTGTTTGCCAATCCACCTAGTAGGATCAGTCTTGATTCACAAAGTAAGCACCAGATGTTGCTGTTTGAGGGACACGCCCCTTTCTCTTACTATCGATCTAGCTTTAAATCTATAATTTTCATAATTCTCCTCCTCACTCTAACTCTAACTGACTGTGTCACTTCAACTGGGAATGTATTCTTTATGAATGTATTCACAGTCTGAATTAATCAAAGTATCGATCAACTGTTGGACTGTGATAAGCCTAGACCTACGCCCCTTTCTTGTTGAAGCTGCTCGTTTCATTGAGAATTTTCCGAATTTTTTTCACATCAAACCACACAAAGAAATCTCAACTCATGTCGGAAGTCATACGCAATGACTAGCAACGAAGTCTGATGGCGATTGGCTGGTTATTTTTAGTCGGTGGCATATTTGTCACGTACTACTTAAATTCCTGGAAAAGTGGGCCAGCGGTTTAGCGGCTGGTTAGGAAATTCCCGGAAAATATGGCCAGCGGTCTGTTAGGGTTAATATGTTTTTTTTGTTTGTTTTTTTTTTTGTCAATTCTAAATAACCTGATATAATTTTTCTTCATTAATAGGATATACCAGAACAACAGCTGGACAAGAATTCCGCCTATATTTTATTTTACGAACGTGAAGGTGTGGATTTCAGCCACTTCATGCCAGACACAACTGGCTGTGAGCCTGACCTGTCAGAAATTGACGATGAATTTGAATCCGATTTCAAGAAAATGTGTGTCTTGCAGTGATTATTTATGATTGGTTAGTGACAATTGGGTGTATTCTTTGATTGGATATTGATTATTCGATGAACAGATGAACAAGGTGGTGTGGTCCTGGAACCTGACAGAACTTTTTGTGTCGATATTTGTTTCCTGGCAATATTCTCAGGAGGTATCAGTTGATGGTGGTGTGTATGTGTGGATCTGGTAGAAGCTCTGGGATGTTCCAGACAATTATTGTCAGTGTTTCAGGAAGTTTCACTTGGAGTAAGCATATGTATTTTTGACAGTTGATATTTTACCGGAAGTCACAGTCAGTATTTCATAATGATTAGCTGTGGTCGGGAGTTCCAGCTTCACTGTGGATGAGTCACTCCATAACTACTCTGCTCCTAGACCGGTGAAAATCACACAGACACACACACACACACACACACACACACACACACACAAAATACTCTTCATTGCTCCATTTGACAGACTAGTGAAAGATGTATCAGTCTCAGCCATAGCTTGAAGATCGCACATGCAAAGTAAATGCAAAAGGCAGCCATCAGAACAGTCTCCCACCAAGATTGTAGCTCACTGCTGATGCAAGTAGTCAGTAACCATAGTGATGTTTTGCTTCAGTCAGCTGTCAACTTTTCCTGATATCACTAAGATGTCTGGTGGAAACAGTGGAAACCTGAGACATGTATAGGTCATGTGATCTCAGTAAGTCACCTTACTGGAGCAGCGCAGTGTCCCATGATATGAATTGAATAGGTCATGTGACCTCAGACTGGTTTCAGGGATTCTGGAGCAGCGATATAGTCTTCACTGTTTAAGTATTCTTAATCTGCCAGTTTGTGTTTTTGTTGTTTGTTTTTATAATTTTTATTTCAAGCCTGTGTTTTACAAAATGTAGTTAGTTAATTAATTGACTGATTTTCCTTATCACACAATGGACAAGTCCATCAGCGCTCGGCTCCCATCTTTAGTATATCCCTTAGAGTGTGGTGACTGATAACACCAGTTCTGTGTTGGTTTACTATTCTTCTTTGGCTGCCTGTATAGTGTTCAGGTCTGGCTATACCTCTTTTGACCTGAAATTCTTGTAGTCTTTTTAGTCTTCTTCTTCTTCTGCCTTTCTAGCCCCCAATGGAGCATAGGCCCTCAACCAACTCACGCCAAGTCGTTCTATCCTTCGCTGTTGCATGGAGCTCTCTCCATGTCCTTCCCATCTTTCTGACTACATTCTCCAGCTCTCTTCTCCTTGTGTTTTTTGGCCTTCCTTTATTCCTATGCCCCTGTGGGTTTCAATGCAAAGACATTCTAGTTATGCTGTTCTCCGGTTTTCTCAGTGTGTATCTTATCCAACGCCAGTGTCTTTTCCTCACCTCTTGGTCCACTGGAGCTTGCTTAGTTCTCACCCAAAGCTCTACATTAGTTATTCTATCATACCATTTAATTCCCTCTATTCTGACACTAGTTAATACCTGTAATTTATTATTAACTGCCTTAGTTGTTCTCCATGTTTCCGCCCCATTTGGCATTAGAATTAAAAATTTTAAGTTTAGTATTTCTTTTAATTTTTTTGACCTCCACAAATTCCCTAGTGCTGTGAAAGCTCCTCTTGCCTTTTGTATTCTTTCTTGCCTTTTGTATTCTTATTCTTGAGTCTTTTTAGTGTCGCTGACAAAATGTAGCTTGTAATTAGTTGATCCAGTTTTCAAGAGAGGAATTTGGTGTGCAGACTGTTGTTCTCATGTAGTGATCACAGAAAAGAGAGATTGTTGATGTTTTATTTGTTCATAGCTTCTGGAAGCTGTCTTCAGGGCTGCTAGGTATTGGCTCTTACTGCAGGCTGTAAACCAGCTTTCTGCAGTCCCTTCCATGAAATGGGCATTTGGCTCTTGCTAAAGGCCCTAAACCAGCTTTCTGCAGTCCCTTCCATGAAATGGGCATTTGGCTCTTGCTAAAGGCCCTAAACCAGCTTTCTGCGGTCCCTTCCATGAAATGGGCATTTGGCTCTTGCTAAAGACTCTAAACCAGCTTTCTGCAGTCCCTTCCATGAAATGGGCATTTGGCTCTTGCTAAAGGCCCTAAACCAGCTTTCTGCGGTCCCTTCCATGAAATGGGCATTTGGCTCTTGCTAAAGGTCCTAAACCAGCTTTCTGCGGTCCCTTCCATGAAATGGGCATTTGGCTCTTGCTAAAGGTCCTAAACCAGCTTTCTGTAATTCCTGGCATAAATAGGCATTTGGCCAACAAACTACAAAATGATTAATTGCATAGCCTTATCACATGTTCGTAGCTCTCACATGGACACCAGAGGGAAAGAAAAAACAGGGGCGCCCAAAAACAACATGGAGACGAACGATGGAAAGTGACCTGAATGCGGCATCTTTGACATGGAAAACTGCACTGAAGATTGCACAGGACAGGAAAGCATGGAAGTCCTCTCTGAAGCCTCATGTGCCACTAGGCACAACGAGAACTGATGATCACATGTTTGTAGATGCCCAGCGTCCTGTGCTACAAAGGCTCGCATCTTCTGACTTCGACGGTTGAAGTTTTCAGGATTCCTTTCTATATATGCAGATTCAGTTTTACCAATTTGCCGGTACTTGTTTTGGTTTGGTTGTGATATCATTGCTTTGCTCATTTACACGTCTGCTGTTACAGGAAATCACTTGCACACAGAAAGTCGGATTTATTTCTGGTCTTGTCATTGTACTTTGCTCTTGTGTTTAAGATTTTCAAAATTCAGTGCACTTACAGGACAGTCCAATGAATCAAGAGATAAAGAAAAGACACTGGAATTGGATAGGACACATGTTTAGAAAACCTGAGAACAAAATAATTAGAATGTCTTTACACTGGAACTCACAAAAGTGTAGAAAAAATGACAGACCAAAAACACATAGAGAAAGGAGCTAGAAAGTGGAGTTGAAAAGATAAGGGGGTCTTAGGGTGAGCTAGAGCGACTTGGCCTGCGTTGGTTGAGGGTCTATGTTCCATTGGGGGATAGAAGGCAGAAGAAGACAGCAAAGAGTTTAGTGTCAAATCTCTTACCTGGATGCTGTAGAGGTGTACATGGCTGTCACAGTTTAGAAATAAATTCTTTTATTGGTATTTGTGTTAGTCATTTGACAGATTTTTTTAATAGTTGTTATTACTGGATTATCGTTATCAGTCAGCAGATCCTTTACAGATTGTCACTCACGTCACGGCACACCTGAAAATGTCTCTTACTATAGCCAGTTCTCCAGCTCTTTGTGCTTTCAAAGCCAATGCATCTTTAGAATTTCTAGGGATATATAATGTGATGGTCTTCCCTTGCTTTCCACATCCACATGGCTGAGCACCTCAACCTTGGTAAGGGAGTGCCCAGCTCTGTGATGCAATTATTGAATAGTGTTTTGATATGCTCCCTGACACATTGTTTTCATTTTCTTTTTTCTTCTGCCTTCACCCTTATAAGAGTAGTTGGCGTGTTGTATTGTGGTTTATAGCTAGGCTGTGATATCTGCACCTTTCAGCCTATCACATCCTATGTAGATCCTTATTTAGTCGCTTTTTACAGCATAGGAGCTTTGGGTATACTCTTTATTTATTTATTTTTTTTTGCCACAAAAATATAGTACCGGAATCCGTACAGAGAAAATGAGGGAGCTCCCTGCCTCTGACAGAGATGTACAAACTACTCATATAAACAAAAGCTTTTTTTTTTAAATTTAATCAATAGTTTTAAAAAATGTTTTATTTATAATTCAGTCTACAACAAATATTAGTAAAACAGATTATTACAAGTACAAATACAATTTCAGACTTGCTTGATGCTCCCTTGAAACTTCCTTGGGCTCCCCAGGTTGCTGTTGCCTGTCAGTTTGTCTCTAGTTGGTATATACATATATCCACATATAGCCAGAACCAGGTAAGGCCATACAGCTCAACGGGAATTCCTGTTTTTGGAAGTCCCACCGTATTTATGTATAAATCTACTTGGTAACAGTGGTGAGCTCAACCAGCCATGGCCAGCCTCCCAAAAACGGGAATTCCCGTTGAGCTGTAAGGCCTTATTTGGAGCTGGCTGGGCATATATATATTACAGTGTTAAACATAAAACATGGGACTGTGTGCATTAGCAAACAACTACATAAGAAGAGAACTGCCCCCTAAATGCAAGCGGAGTTGACAGGTTTGGGACAACCACATCATCAGTTAAATGTTCAGTAGATTAGACTCCTGACTTAAGTACTGGAGACAGAGAGAGGGCTTCAGGTCATGACCGTGACCTCGTGTCCTTGACACTGACCACTGATTCTACCTCTGTGATTGATTAATTGACAAGTCTGTACATATATATCCAAATTTATCTTTTGTGTTTCTTATCTGGACAGTAGTTGTGTGTGCTGCAGTGTATTTGTTCTGTTCCTGTGAATAGCCAGATAATCATGTGAATAGTCAGATTGTTTGTGAGACCATGTTCGGTGTTTCTTGAAACAAAAATAAGAAAGTGATAACATAATGAAAGCAGTTCCCTGTAGTTTTTGTGATTGTTTGGGTTGTTAGGGACATGTATGGACATATTTTTGCTGAATGTTTTAGCAGGCCTGCACGCCAACACAAACTTGGGGGGGGGGGGGGGGGGGGAGCCTTTTACACATGGTCTGTGGTTGAAAATGTTAGGCTCAAAAGACCTAAGCCTTTTTTAAGTATGTAATTTTATACGCACCCACCCACACTGTAAACCCTCATTAACACCAACTTGCATAACTCTTTGAGTCCCATGGGGTTTCGCATCAGAGGCCCAAGAGGTGGTAATGCAATTTTTCTTTAAGTGCAACACATTAAAACATACTACATAAAAATACAAACTTGATTTCTCAATCCCTTGAAATTCATGTTAACAAGGTATACACACACACACACACACACTCTCTCTCTCTCTCTCTCTCTCTCTCTCTCTCTCTCTCTCTCTCTCTCTCTCTCTCTCTCTCTCTCTCTCTCTCTCTCTCTCTCTCTCTCTCTCTCTCTCTCTCTCTCTCTCTCTCTCTCTCTCTCTCTCTCTCTCATACGAGCGGGCTTTAAATGAAAATCTTATAACTGGGTTTCAAAACGGTGTGACTTCTGTGATAGACTGTTCATGAATGGGATAGGCATGTAGAGTAGTGACCCCTGAGTCGACTGCAGCACCCGAAGCCTTCTTTTTGCTAACCAACCAGTACACTTGCATCATCATACTGGACCTTCATCCACCGAAGAATTTCTATAGGTTTAACTCCTTTACTTTATAAAGAAAAAACGGATAACAAAATGCTGCTCCTCTTCGGTTCAGATCAAAAGTAGGGGGATTATAATTTTCATCACATTTTTCTGGTTTTCACTTGAAACCCTCTCTTGTGTGTGTGCATGCTTGTGTGTGTGTGTGTTTTTTTTTTTTTTAATGGAATACTATGTAAAAGGGCATAAGCTACATTTGGACTGGTATCTGAAAAATGGAGTGAATTGTATGTTAAGCAAGACATGTTGTATTTAAAGTTTGAAAACATTATGTGCTGGCCACCGTTACACATTGCTGACATATGTGTCAAGATTCATGACCGGTCATACATCTGTAAACTCATAAATGATTGCTATGTTGTAAATACTTGTAGCAGCCATATAATTCATTTAGCAGAGTATGTGTCATGTCTCATACTAATCAAACTGTGATTATATAAATATATCTGTATAAATACATGTATGGGCATCAGCTTCTTAGCTCTATAGACAAATGTTATAAAGCATTTATTATTGAGTGTAGATTACGTCTGTCATTTGTCTCCTATATAACCTTGTCATTGTATTATATTATTGTTGTGTGGTTTGTCATCATTCCATTTTGTCATTTTGTCATTACCCCATCAATCATTCTTGTCTGTCGCTGACAGGAAATGTTTCTGTGTAGTTTATCCTGGATGTAATAACAATCACATTTACTGCAAGTGATCGGTTTGTTTGTTCAGTTGGGGCAAGTCAAGAATTATGGAAAGGGTGCATTTTTTTCTGTTATTTCACATTATCTTAGGGATTCTAAGATTTCATAGGGAATTCCTGGCTACAATACGAGAAGAAAAATGGTGCTGTTTTTGTTTGTAATTTTCTGAATATTAGGTGTCTGTATTAGTAAGAGAACCAATTAATAAACCTTTTATATCAACTTCAGGCGTAATGGGCATATAGGGCTAGACCTATATCTTACAGATCAATCTGCACTCATAATCTGGAACAAAAGTGAAGTCCAGAGGTGGATGAACAACCAGAAGGTTCCATGAAGGTTAACAGCTTGTGAACACGAAGAAGAAAGAAACTTCGAAAAAATGATAGACGATTATTTTTTTGGTTTCTGTCGAAGGCAAAACTAAAAGTCCCAACCTTCACAGTTCATGGTTACAGGACTAGCCATGCGGCCCTCAATCGTCAGGCTCAAGCCTCATGCCTGATTGACAGCTTGTTAGTAGATAATAAATTCAGTATGTTCGCAGAGGGTACTATTAAAACATCTTGATGCTAACTTGGAGGAGCCACCATCTTACAATTCACCAGCTCTAGTCCTTCATCTGATACCAGTAACTCTCAACTCTTCAGTGATTGGAGACCAGTATGTGGTGCCAGTTTCTCCCAGCATCCTCTTGTAAAGCCAGTAAAATGGCCAGTCTCCTGACCAAATTTGATTTTTTCATGTCCTTGTTATAATTTGATATTATACCCTTTGGAAATATGGACAGCTGCTGTGGTGTAGGGCTAGACATAAAACTGTGGATCTGAAGGTCATGGGTTCAAATCCGAACGGAGCCTGACTTTTTTTAAACATGAATTTGGCTGCCAGATCAACCCAGCCTTAAATGGGTACCAGGTGAAATCCTGTGAAGTAAAGGCGGTCAGCGTGATAGTTACCACATCACTGCCCAAGTGCCCATATGTCAATAAAATATATGTACTATAGGTCTGTGGCATGGAAAAAGGTTCTTTTTTTTCCAGAAATAAGGATGGAATTGTGGACACAGCTGACAGTTAGCTATTCCTCCCTCCCTCCCACTGCCTCCCTTCCTCTGTCCCTCCCTCCCACTGCCTCCCTTCCTCTGTCCCTCCCTCCCACTGCCTCCCTTCCCCTTTCCCTCCCTCCCACTGCCTCCCTTCCCTTGTCCCTCCCTCCCACTGCCTCTCTTCCCCTGTCCCTCCCTCCCTCCCTCCCAACAGCGGACCAGATATTCCGGATGTAATCACAACATATGCCACTCTTTGGTTTCGAACTTAACAGTTATATGATTCTTGAATACTTGGGTTCTGTTTCTATTTGCAAACATTTAATTGTTTTTTTGTTTTTTTTTAACCGTTCTCTTGGTACTCTGTAGTACAAGAGTTGCACCGCTGAAGAGACCAAGTAATATTTCCAAAGACAGCAGGGAGTTCACTATAGCCAAACCTTTTTTGAGCATATACCACAGAATAATTTTAATCAAAACATTTTGACTACAAATCCTACAGAGACCTGGGTTTTCCAGGATGAACAAACAAGAGTCTGGGTAACCAGTAGTATTAGCAGTTAGAAAACAGAGAAGTTGGCACATTCTGAAAAGAGACAGACAGAGCATCACAAAACAGGCACTTAAAAGAACTATAGAGACTGAAAATATCCAAGAGAAATTCTAAGGTGAAAGGTGAGGAGAGAAGCCAAAGATCCCAGGCTGCCTATCTGAGTGATTGGACAAGATGGAAGGGAATGAAGAAATAGACTGCGAGCTTTATGTGACATGTAATGGCACTACGGGACAGTGAATGAATGGAATTGTCTTAGTCTCGAAAAGTCAAAGTCTTTAACCCTGTCTGTCATTACTTATCTGTCTCAGTGTTATTTGTGTCATGCTGCAACTGTGGAAAACTGAAAGAGATCAACTGTCACAATATGTGAATATTGAATGAGGTAAAATGTTGCAATTTGTGAAATATTGAAAGAGGTAAAGTGTAACAATATGTGAACATTGAAAGAGATAAAATGTAACATTGTGAACATTAGAAGAGATAAAAATGTAAAGTATGAACACTGAAAGAGATTTTTTTTTAATTACAGTATAAACACTGAAAGAGATAAAAAAAATTACAGTATAAACACTGAAAGAGATAAAAATGTAACAGTATGAACACTGAAAGAGATAAAAATATTACAGTATGAACACTGACAGAGATAAAAATGTAACAGTATGAACACTGAAAGAGATAAAAATATTACAGTATGAACACTGAAAGAGATAAAAATGTAACAGTATGAACACTGAAAGAGATAAAAATGTAACAGTATGAACACTGAAAGAGATAAAAATGTAACAGTATAAACACTGAAAGAGATTTTAAAATGTAACAGTATGAACACTGAAAGAGATAAAAATGAAGCAACATGAACAATGAAAGAGATGAAACTGTAACAGTATGAACACTGAAAGAGATAAAAGTAACATATTAAACACCACAGATTAATTATTACGGGGATTAATTCTGCAGCAAGCATTAGCAAACTTTTGTCTGTCTGTTAGTTTCAGTTCATTATGTCTGTTTTTCTATTTGTACATAATTAATCATGTCTGTTTTCTGTTTGTGTATAGTTAATTATGCCTGTTTTCTGACTGTATATCTAATTCATTATGTTTATGTTTTTTTAAAAATCCAGTTCATTATGATTGTGTTTATGTTTTTATATCTAACTCATTATATCTGCGTTTCTGTTTGTATTCTAATTCAATATGTCATCAGTGTGTTTCTGTTTTATATAATTTATTATGTTGACAATGTTTGTTTCTTTATACATAATATGAATTCATGTGTGCAAATATTGACGACATACCAATCTTGGAGTATGTTTTTTGTGATACGGGGACCTTACTGTGTGCAGAATTGCTTGAACATATTTACGTGTGCATTATTTGTTTACTTCTCACATATTCTGATTTTTTTAAATACTTGTTTTGTTTGTTTATTAATTTTTAAACTTGTAATGATGTTATGCTGTTTGATTGCATGTTTTTCCTTTTTTTTTTTTTTTTTTTTTTTATACAGAAAATATAATGTGAATTCCTGTTGGTGAAACTGTTTCAGATTTATCATGTTTGTGATTGAGATATAACATGTTTGAGTTTTAAGATGTAATTACACCTTCTCCTCGACTTCCGACCTACAAGACTTATGACCATCCGCAGTTATGACCACACACAAAAATAAATAACTAAAAATAGTCAAGAAAGAGACTGTTGTATGGAGCGGAAAAATGGAGAACAACTAAGACAGTTACTAATAAACTACAAACATTCATTAACTGGTGCCTACCCAGAATAGAGGGAATTAAATGGTGTGATAGAATCACTAATGTATAGCTTTGGGAGAGAACTAAGCAAGTTCCAGTGGACCAAGAGGTGAAGAAAAGATGTAGGCGATGGATAGGACACACGTTGAGAAAACCTGAGAACAATATAACTAGAAGGTCTTTGCACTGGAACCCACAGGGACATATAAATAAAGGAAGAACAAAAACACATGAAGAAGGGAGCTAGAGAGTGTAGTTAAAAAGATGGGGAGGACATAGGGGGAATTTGTGTGCGATAGTGAAGGATAAAATGACTTGGTTGAAGGCCTATGCTCCATTGGGGGTTAGAAAGGCAGAAGAAGAAGAAGAAGAAAAAAGATTATAATTGTAGAGTTAAAAAAAAAATCCTGGAATTGATGGCTAGAGCACATTAGTGCCTAATTGAACCTACTACATAGATTGAATTTTTATGTTTTATGTACAATTGTATAACCTGTTTGAATGCATATAGTGTTGAAAGCTATAAATTCAACTTATGACCAGTTTGACTTACCGCCTGTTAGTCGGAGCAGAACTTGGTCGTGAATCCAGGGGACCCTGTATTGTGCGAAGAGTATATGAAGAGTGATTGTTCTGTTAGGACAGCGGTTCTCAACCTGCCGTTCGTGACCTTTTTTTTGGGGTGGGGGGGGGGGGGGGGGGGAGGGGGAGGGGGGGGGGGGGGTGGGGGGGGGGGGGGGGGGGGGGGGGGGGGGGGGGGGGAGGGGGTCAAATGGTTCTTTCACAGGGGTCTCTTGAGACCATCGGAAAACAGATATTGATTGAAGTTATGAAGGAAAAAAATTGTTTGGGGGTCGCCACAAACATGAGGGAACTGTGTTAAAGGGTCGCCACATTAGGTAGGTTGAGAGCCGAGGTGTTAGGATAATTTTTTTGTCTGGACCAGCACACTGTTTGAAGCTCTATATTATTCCATGACACGACAGTCACCAACTGATTAACTGATTTAAGAATCAACATCATAGCACACCGGGCATACCCACAGATGCTCGGTCTCCTGCTGCAGATAACGTAAGGTGTAGCTGCTAACTGTTCCCGTAGCACACTGATTATACATACGCCGATCTCTTCCTCTCATACAGTCCCTCCTTGCTAATAGTGACCTGATGGAAACTGCTGTTGTGGGTGTTCGTGTCGATCCATTCCTGCTCCCTGTGTATTTGCTTGACTGAGGCGGCCGTCTCGATGGTATCTTCAGCTAGTGCCATCCATGGCTTTCCTCTTTCTGACTGGTCTTTTCTTAAATCATTCAAATTACCATGCAGCAGATTTTTTTGTCATTTCTAAGGCACCCATTTTGGGGACGGGGTGATAGACCCCTCTGTGGGTTCTGGGGGCCCCATTTTGGGGAGGGGGTGGTTAACCCCCTGCCCCCAACAAGCATGTCATAAAAGCCAACTAAATAGTCGTGTTTCTTTCAAAGTCAGAGTACATCTGTCTGAAAAGCAAGGAGTCAACAATTTGCCTGCAAATAAGCAGGATATGAAAAATGATTGTGCGGGCAAAATTCAATTTCTGGAACATTACTACAAGCCAGAAGTGGACGAAACAGAACTTTCCGCCAGTCGGTAGTTATTGGTCAAGATTTCCAACGGGTCACCTCATCATAATTGCTCCATTCCTGTGCCAGTCTTGTTCTTCTTAGCGTTCCTTGGCTGTAAATTTCCGCCAGTCGGTAGTTATTGGTCAAGATTTCCAACGGGTCACATCATAATTGCTCCATTCCTGTGCCAGTCTTGTTCTTCTTAGCGTTCCTCGGCTGTAAATTTCTGCAGAACGTTCTTGTTGTTCATGCACTTGGTCTTGTGCCAGAACTTGAGTTTTGGGTGCATATCTGTTTTACAGATGCAGACAGTTTCCCTACAACTGTCAGCCAAATGCACTCCCACTTGGAAGAAAAATCCCCCAGTTAGTCACCTTTTATGACATGCTTGTTAAAGGGCAGCGGATCGATTCTTTTTTCTCCCAAATTGGAACACTTGAGCCCACACAGCGACCTGTGCCGGGGACAGTCACGCAAAATGCCCCTCACTATCTCATTTGAAAACTAGTAAACAAACAATTAGTGCTAGAAAAATCAAGAAACATCCACAAGCAATAAAAACATAAGACAGTCACTGTATGTGAGTCCGCATCACCATTTCCTACCAGAATTGCAATTTGTTGTCGATGGAAGTAATCAGTCACAACAAGCTAGCCATACACAATAAACTTACTGCATAAGGCGCATCGCCAGGCCACAGGCATTTTCTAAATATCACAGCACAAGATCATTCTTATCCTTGGAACTGGCTAATGTTCCAACCACACAGCCTCATATTTTATCTTGAATCAAAGCATGGAAGATAGAGAAGTCAATGTATTACTTACAACATGACTGTTCAGCAGTGTCCATAAGTTTCCATATATAGAAAAAAATTAAGGCTCTTTATAGACCGATATTTTTATAGACCAATCAGCACTTGGTGGGTGATGTGGTCAGCATCATGCTGGCCGCCTTTACTTCTCAGGACTGCACCTGGTACCCACTCAAGGCTGGGTTGACTTGGGAGTCAAGGTCATTTTTGAAGAAAAAAGTCCAGCTCTGCCACGGCTCAAACCCATGACCTTCCGTTCCATAGGCAGGCATCTAGCTGCCAATGCCACAATGACTCCCTTCCATACATAGGAGAATATTTTTTTTTTAAGAAAACCATTTTGTTTTTACTTATATGCCCTACATGACCAATATTGTTTTGAAAACAGTTCTCCGCGGCTAAAAAAATACACTTATGAGCACAGCTGGGGTTATGAGGAGAGTCTGGCCGATTGGTTAAAATACTCATGCAGGAGGCCTGGAATCATATCCTCGCTAAGGCTGGGGATTTTTTCTGTCAGGGGGCAAAAATAAAAACCTCACCTGCACAGTTCGAGGTGACGGCACTAGCCGTGCTGCCTTAAATCCTATGACTGAAACATCCCCCTGCCTACACCACAAAATTGGTATAATAAAGGCAGAAATTGGCAGTTTGGCTGGGGTTGTGCTTGTAATGAGATGTTTATTTGTCCTATATATGGAAATTTATCAAACAACCTGAAGAAGCAGGATGCACCTCAGAGGAAAGTGAAGCTCAGATCAAGGCAGCCGTCATGACCTGTCTGATCACTTTCCATCCAGAACACAGTTACAGTTCTGAAGACCCGATCAGTCTCCTCACCCGAAAGTGACAGACAGTTGGATTGAGACTGAGCTGGGCAAAACCATTTCATGTGGACAGGTACCCCAGCATACTTAACATGTGCCGCAGACGTGACCCCTACATATAGTAGACATATTCCAGTTCTGGACAGGCAGCAAACCAAGCGGTACGAATGAGAGAAAGACTGGCATCACATAACAGCCTTCATAGAGAGATATGACCTTCTCATTTGGAAACCAGGGAGAAGTAAACAAATAAGGAGGACCTGCACTTTGCAAGAGAAAAATTGGTTGGAGTTCAGAAAACAGATATCGAGGTTAGTTGCGTATCCTTTACAGGACATTGCAGAACCAACCCCAGCAGCCCCTGGCTGTTGTGTGGTTTCTCTAGGCAAATTTACGTCCAGTAGTTTGCCATTGCTTTCCGGAGGGTCGGCCCCCTGACACCACTGTCGAAACCAATGCAAGGCGCATGGCCTGCAGCTGAGATTGAACCGGCACCCTCGCATTACTAAGCGTTTGCATCGACTTAACCACAGAGCCAACAGTACAGATATAGGTACATAATAGTCTTTTGCCAAATGACATGGGACGGTGTTTGTTGCAGATGCCATCTCATGGCTGTCATTGTTAACATTTGTCTGTCAGCTGTTAATTATGTCATTGTTTGTTTCTCACTAGTATATATTATAGTTATTATTGAGTTTTCACACCTTCTTGAGATACACTTAATAATATTTTAGGACATTAAGACTTATGCTTTCACCTGATGTATGTAGGTGTGCGGAACAAGGACCATATTTTGGCAATGTGGTTATCTGCTGTGTGTATATACTTATGTTTACATGTGCACAGACATATGCATGTATTGATGCCTGTGTGTGTCTATACATCATTGTTCAAATTTCATTAGTTAAGCTGGTGGCTTTGTGATTGTGCATGTTTGTGTGTGTCCATGAGCATGCTTTGGCTATGGTGAGCTGGTGTATGGTATGTATATGACATAGGTGTACGTCCTGGACCACATTTTTACGATATTGAAGTGATGTGTGATGTCTTTATGTCTGTGTGTCAGGGAATGTACTTTATGCTGAGCTGTATGTATGATGTGATGATGTGTGTATGATGTGATGATGTTTGTATAATGTATGTGTCCAAGACCGTAAGTTGACTATGTTGAGGTGATGTGTGTATGTGTCTGTATGTCAATGAAAATACTGTGTCTGTGCTGAGCTGATGTCTGTATGGCTGTGTGTCAGGGAATATACTTTATGCTGAGCTGTATGTATGATATGATGATGATGTGTATGGCTGTGTGTCAGGGAATATACTTTATGCTGAGCTGTATGTATGATGTGATGATGTGTGTATGACTGTGTGTGTCCAGGACCATAAGTTGACTATGTTGAGGTGATGTGTGTATGTGTCTGTATGTCAGTGAACATACTGTGTCTGTGCTGAGCTGATGTCTGTATGGCTGTGTATGCGTCCATGCTGATCTGGTGTGCAATGTATGTATGCCTGTGTGTTCTGATGCATACTTCAACAATACCTAGCTGGTATGTCTGCTTCTGTCAAGGACATGGGTACATATAGCTCTAGAAGCAGAACACATTTCTTGCTGTGAACTTTCATATGATTTTGTGTTAGCTTGGAAACTACTGCAAATGAACATCCAATCATAGCATGTTTTCATATATTGATTGTAACTGTCATACATTTCAAAGCTGCAAATGTCTGCACCTGGTGTTATTTTTATTGTATTCATCTTATCACTGTGTGTTGTTGCTGCTGTAATTGTTGTTGCTGTTGTTGTAGTTGTTGGTATCAGTGACCACAGGAAGAAATGGGAGGGAGACAGTAGCAGTGAGGTGACAGTTACAGTAAGTAGTCATAGAAAGGTGACAGTATAAGAAGTAGTAACAGTAAGTGTGACACTACAGGAACTATTGTCGGTAAAGGAAGCAGTAACTGTAAGGTGACAGTACAGAAAACGGTGAGAGCAAGTAGGACATTGCATGAAACAGTCACAGTAAAGTAACAGTACAGGAAGTAGTAACAGCAAAGTGACAGTACAGGAAGCAGTAACAGCAAAGTGACAGTACAGGAAGCAGTAACAGCAAAAGTGACTGTACAGGAAGTAGTAATAGTAAAGTGACACTACAGGAAGCAGTAACAGTAAAAGTGACAGTACAGGAAGCAGTAACAGTAAAAGTGACAGTACAGGAAGTAGTAAAAATGACAGTACAGGAAGTAGTAACAGTACAAGTGACAGTACAGGAAGCAGTAACAGTAAAAGTGACAGTACTGGAAGTAGTAACAGTAAAAGTGACAGTACAGGAAGAAGTAACAGTAAAGTGACAGTACAGGAAGCAGTAACAGTGAAGTGACTGTACAGGAAGTAGTAATAGTAAAGTGACAGTACAGGTAGCAGTAACAGTAAAAGTGACAGTACAGGAAGCAGTAACAGTAAAAGTGACAGTACAGGAAGTATAAACAGTAAAAGTGACAGTACAGGAAGTAGTAACAGTAAAGGGACAATACAGGAAGCAGTAAAAGTGACAGTACAGGAAGCAGTAACAGCATAAGTGACTGTACAGGAAGTAGTAACAATAAAGTGATTGTACAGGAAGCAGTAACAGCAAAAGTGACTGTACAGGAAGTAGTAACAATAAAGTGGCTGTACAAGAAGCAGTAACAGTAAAAGTGACAGTATAGGAAGTAGTAACAGTAAAAGTGACTGTACAGGAAGTAGTAAAGCAAAAGTGACTGTACAGGAAGTAGTAACAGCAAAGTGACAGTACAGGAAGCAGTAACAGCAAAGTGACAGTACAGGAAGCAGTAACAGCAAAAGTGACTGTACAGGAAGTAGTAATAGTAAAGTGACACTACAGGAAGCAGTAACAGTAAAAGTGACAGTACAGGAAGCAGTAACAGTAAAAGTGACAGTACAGGAAGTAGTAAAAATGACAGTACAGGAAGTAGTAACAGTACAAGTGACAGTACAGGAAGCAGTAACAGTAAAAGTGACAGTACAGGAAGTAGTAACAGTAAAAGTGACAGTACAGGAAGTAGTAACAGTAAAGTGACAGTACAGGAAGTAGTAAAGCAAAAGTGACTGTACAGGAAGTAGTAACAGCAAAAGTGACTGTACAGGAAGTAGTAATAGTAAAGTGACAGTACAGGAAGCAGTAACAGTAAAAGTGACAGTACAGGAAGCAGTAACAGTAAAAGTGACAGTACAGGAAGTAGTAAAAGTGACAGTACAGGAAGTAGTAACAGTACAAGTGACAGTACAGGAAGCAGTAACAGTAAAAGTGACAGTACAGGAAGTAGTAACAGTAAAAGTGACAGTACAGGAAGTAGTAACAGTAAAGTGACAGTACAGGAAGTAGTAAAGCAAAAGTGACTGTACAGGAAGTAGTAACAGCAAAAGTGACTGTACAGGAAGTAGTAATAGTAAAGTGACAGTACAGGAAGCAGTAACAGCAAAAGTGACTGTACAGGAAGAAGTGACAGTATAGGAAGTAGCAACAGTAAAAGTGACAGTACAGGAAGCAGTAACAGCAAAAGTGACAGTACAGGAAGTGGTAACAGTAAAGTGACAATACAGGAAGCAGTAACAGCAAAAGTGACTGTACAGGAAGCGGCAACAGTGACAGTAGAGGAAGCAGTGACAGTAAAGGAAGTAGCAACAGTAAAAGTGACAATACAGGAAGCAGTAACAGTAAAAATGACAGTACAGGAAGCAGTAACAGCAAAAAGTGACAGTACAGGAAGCAGTAACAGCAAAAAAGTGACAGTACAGGAAGCAGTAACAGCAACAGTGACAGTAAAGGAAGCAGTAACAGCAAAAGTGACAGTACAGAAAGCAGTAACAGCAAAAGTGACAGTACAGGAAGCAGTAATTGTAAAGAGACAGTACAGGAAACAGTAACAGCAAAAATGACAGTACAGAAAGTAGTATCAGCAAAGTGACAGTACAGGAAACAGTAACAGCAAAAGTGACAGTACAGGAAGTAGTATCAGCAAAGTGACAGTACAGGAAACAGTAACAGCAAAAGTGACAGTACAGGAAGCAGTAACTGTAAAGAGACAGTACAGGAAGCAGTAACAGTAAAGTGACAGTGCAGGGAAAGGAAGCAGTGACAGTACATGAGGAAGAAGAGTTGCAAGGCTGACGGTAATGGTACAATAAGTGGTAGCATGAATAAAATCAAACCTGGGCATATGGCTGTTTACCCTGTAGAAGCTTTAACACACAAAAACACACTGGCTAGGCAAACATCACAACTTTCATAAAGTTCAGATTGGAATCCATGTCATAAGCAGAGTGGTTGGCCATGAAGGGGCCCCACTGACCATTACACTCCCTGCCCCCAGACAAAACCGGGGCGCCCGAGCTGCCCTGACATGTGGGCGTATCGTACATGACTTTATAAACAGGCAGGTTCTTTTGTCCGAGGCAGGCCATGTATTTCCCATAATCCTCTTCACGGTGGGATATAAACCACTGCCTCTCCAGCTGTCCGGCAAGTCTGGCGTTTTCCATAGTCTCTTCCGTGACGTTCTCTTCCGTTATCTCCAACACTCGCCCAATGCTGATCTTCTTTGGCAGCCCATGAGGATGTGAGATGAGGATGGCGAAGGAGCACATGGATTTGACAACCAAGGGAGATAAAATGTGAAAAGCAGCAGCTCGATCAAGGTCGTATTTTTCCAGTCTGCGGAACAACTCCTGGTCATGGATGGTAACTTTGAAGAAAGTTTTATCTGAAGACGGTTTGGTGTAGAAAAGTTTGATAGCGTACTCTCTGATGACCCCGGTTCTATTTGGGCTATCATAGAAGAAATCTACCACCGTCCTAGCGAGTTCATCATCATCATACAAAACATGTTTGTTAGTGAAAATTTTCAGATCCCCTTCATAGATGGTGTGCCGAGGTCCCAGATCTTTGGCTCGATGACAGTTAGGGATAGGACAATCCCTGGACACAAAATTTTCAGCATTGTCTAAGACATAGGTTCCCGAGGCGGTCCTGGTGCGGCGAGAGTCCCGGTAGTTGGCGCAGGGGTCACCATCTGGTCTGTTCTTGCTTGTCCAGTTGACTAGAACTCGAACCTAGAGAGAGAGAGAATACATGAGAGTTCAGTAAAGGTCAGGTGTGTTATTTACTGAGAAGTTACAAGAAGTATTCAAACTTTTTTTTCCCAAACGGCCTTGACTCCCAGGTCAATCCAGTCTTAAAAAGGTACCAGGTAAAGTCCTGGGAAGTAAAGGAGGCTGGCGTCATGTTGACCATATTACCCAAAGAGTGACAGTTCATCTATTAAATACAGGCCTGGCACTAAATATTGAGTACGCCTGAAACGTGAACAATGGTACTTTGCGTTTATTTTTTACAAGAAGTATTAACCCTACTCTGCTCTGATGTGATGTTGTTACTTTCCATATGTAACACTCAGGAACCAACAATCTGTCTACAAGTAAGCCAGATCTGTCAAACAGATGTACACAGCCAGATCTGTCAAACAGATGTGCACACAAAACTTCTGAAAAAAGACCAAAGTCCAGAAGTGAGTGAACAACTAAAACTTTACGCCAGAGTTTAAAATTGGTTAACGTGAAGAAGAAGAAAAACATGGACTGTGAACATAATTGAAGAAAAACATGGACTGTGAACATCATTCCAGAAATTGTCTGGCCAGTCAGCTGTCATCGACTAGGAGCACAACTGCAGCCTCAGCCTAGAGAAACCTCTATTGTTTGTTCTCTGAGCTGTATAAACATTCTTCTTCTTTGTTTACCGACTGTAAGCTCTGGCAGAAAGTCATAATTGTTTGTCCATGTGGACTCTGGCGTTTTGTCAGCGTATGAGTGTACATCCATTTTACTGGCTTTTTTTGTGTGCTGTTGGTTGTTACTTGCCATGAGGACAGATGGACTCCGACTTTGAAAGAAGTTTTCAGTTAGTTAACTCCAACGACATGCTTGTTGGGGAGACAGTGGGTCTATTCTTGTTGTCCCCACACTGGTGCCCTGGAACCCACAGAGTATAAACATTTAATCATAAACTTTTTAGTTAACAACTTCCCTATAACTGTGTAACTCCTGGCCTCAGTTCTCTTCTGAATTTTTAGTTTCTTTCTCTTCTGTCTTCTTCATCAATAACCCTTAAAAATTTATTTGGCATACTGTGCTGTGGTTAACAGCTAGGCTGTGATATCTATACCTTTTGGCCCTACACAACTTCTTAGGAGGGCAGTGAGTCAACCACAAGGGAAAAATTCTTTCTGAAATTTAAAAGCATCGCCTTTCTTCCCCTTCCATCATCCCCTGTGTGGAATCATAGATACCCGAATCCAGAGGCTGAGGAGCGAGCACCCCCCCCTCCAATAATTAGCATAAAATATGCTCTTTGTTGAAGATGGCTTATTTTAAACATCAATCTGGCCACTTCTTGTGACTTGAAATTACTTCAAATAGAATAAACAACTATATCAGCCTACCTTAATGATACTGTCTGTCCTAACTTAGAATAACAGTTAGTGAGCCAGTGTCTAATAAGTTTCATGTTAGTGTATGTGTTGTCAGCACTCCCCCTCCTCCACCCCTAATGTTTTCTTCATGGCGGTGTTCCGGTCTAGAATGGCACCAGTCAATACTTACTGTCATCTTGCACTGAGCCATGATATAGTTAAGGACATCCTGGCGGCGGATCTCCACAGGCAGCTTGTCTAGCGTCATGTCGCTGACGGAGATGAAGTTGGCGTGATCGTTGTAGCCGTTCTTTGGACACTGATCCAGGTCCAAGAACAGGGCGTCTTCATTACAGTAGGCCTCAGGGTGATCCAGGTCATGGGCAATGGCCACTTCCACAACTCGACCACCTGGGGAAATACTTTAAATATAGAGTCTTGCTAGTGATAGATCCATTAGCGAAGCATGCATAAAACGGCTGTTATTGTTGTGTACACTTTTAATTGCAAAATAAAAATGTATTATATTCCTATCTTATTTTGGCTAAGTAAGGTCACAAATGAAGAACTGAGGAGGAAAACAGAATGTGCATCACTGGCAAATGTTATCAAAGTAAGACGATGGAGATGGCTTGGACATGTTTGCAGAATGCCTTGTGACACTCTGGCCAAAAAAAACCAGCAGATCAGCAGCAATGGAGATCCCTTGTGAATGCCTTATGTGTCAACAGCGACATGAAGAGGATATAGATAGTATATAGATATTCATTCATTCATTCAGTGGCATGTCCCTCGCGGAACCTCGCTGCCATAACAACCCTCCGGAAAACCTTCCTATCCTGAGCAAGATGTCCTGCGTCTGATACACCCATCTGGAGATCATCTGCCACATCCTGCACCCATCTTCTCCTTGGCCTTCCTCTTCCTCTCTTCCCAGGCATATACCCCTCCATTATTGTTCTCTCGTTATGATTTTTTGATAGGTTAATAATACCTGTAATACTGTATCATCAGCATAACGAATTTCTGGTATTTCATGACCACCGATGTTTAGGGCATCATATTGTTCCTTGTTTATATCATCTCTTACATTTCTCATTATATTTTCGGCGTACATGTTGAACAAATACGGTGACAGCACACATCCCTGACGGACTCCTTGCTTGATGCCAAACCAGTCTGATGTCTCTCCATCTATTCTGACTGCTGCTAGTTGGTCTTGATAGAGCATTTTAATGAGCTGCACTATATGTGATGGAAAGCCCATATTCCACATGATTTCCCAAAGCTTCTGATGTTGTACACAGTCAAATGCTTTTGAATAATCCACAAAACATAAGAACAGATTTACATTAAATTCTCTACACTTCTCTATTATTAAACGCATGTTGAATATATGATCTCTTGTTCCTCTTCCCTGTCTAAATCCAGCCTGAGCTACATTAATCTCTTCTTCCATTTTCTTATGCAGTCTTCTCATTATGATTTTTAGTAGAATTTTACTTGCATGACTGATCAGAGCAATAGTTCGATAGTTTGTACATAATTTCAGGTCACCCTTTTTTGGTATTGGAATGAAGATAGTTCTCTTCCAGTCTTTTGGCCAAATACCATATTTCCATATCTTTTCACATAATGCATGATAGATTTTTATGCTTTCTTCTCCTCCCGCTTTAATCAATTCAGCTGGTATCTCATCACATCCAGGTGATTTACCATTTTTCATGCTCCTTATTGCCCATGAAATTTCATCTAATGAAGGTTCAGGTTCTGCCTCTACTGTTACTGGTTCATGTATATCATTCATATCCTCACTGTCATTCATATCATACATTCCGCTGCAGTATTCCTGCCATCTATATAGATATTACTATCTATTATTACTGTCTACTATTTATGACAAATAGCCATTCGATTTAGGTCTTGCCGAGCATGTAAAGCATGTTAGCATGTGTAACTCTTTCAGTGATATGTTGTGCCTTTCTGAGAACCACATACACAATTGTTACTTCAGTTCCTTCTGTCCCATGGTATTATTATATGAACTTTTTCAGGGCCATACGCTGTAACTTTATGTAGCTCCTGCTTAGAAAGTTATGAATTTAAAGACACACATATTTGGCAATTAGTCAACATAGCAACACCAAGACAACATTGGCCACATGTGTAATGACCCTGCTTTTGTCTTACCTTGGATAGAATAGAAATAGTGACGAAGCTATACTACAAATGTAATACGTGCAAAGATAAAGATACCCTTCACCAGTTCAGTACTAGAAAAAGCATACAGTAAAAAGTTAAAAACCAAGGGCAGTAATTAAGGGTAATTCGAAACGGTAATCCCTAGTAGTGCAATTAAATTTAAATTCCATTGATTCATTTAACAGTTGAATCGAAAATGATACTTGATGTTCCATAAAGTATCATTTTGTTAAAAAGGCGGGAGGATGTAATGACCCTGCTTTGCATGGTCTCCACGAGTACATTGTGGCCAGCGGAAAGTCCGTGCTACAAGTGACAGCACGAGATAATTGGGTCTGGTCGAGAAAGCGAGGGGAAGCCGGAGCTAGACTCGTGGTCAGTTGATCACCAGAAGTCAGAGAAGACGGTAGCATTTTCTTAAGAGTATTTTTGATATTGCGCGAGGTACTAATGTTTGAACATGTTGCGTGCGAGAGAAGTATAATTAATTGTGGAAACATGTGGAACAAATGTGACCGAATAAACTGACTGCATGTACCAAGAAGCTGAGCGGCGTTTGTGTTGTCAACCCTAGACGTTAAAGCAGTGAAAGTTTTGTAGCAGAGAGTGAGCCGTGGCGAAAGTCATTATGTAGTGAGCCAAGGTTATTCCAAGTTAAACCAAGGTTTATTACAACATGCTTACGCCACTTGAGCAGTAACTGTACTGATATGATGCTAGCTGCTCATGCATGCTCTCAACAGCAAAGTGACAAGATAGAAAATTTCATGTGATTCCCTTTCCACTGTAATCTTTATTTGCTAACACTTTAATTGTGTCTAAATTGCTTACACATGCGAACTAATCATGCCTCCCCACTGGGTAGCACCAGCAAAAGTCGTCATTTCTTCTTCTTCGTCTTCTTCTTCTTTTTTTTTTTTTTTTCTCATTCTATTTCATCTTCTTCTTCTTCTCTTGCATAAGCCCATAAAAAAGCGGTTGGCATATTATTTTGCAATTCACAGCTAGGCTGTAATATCTGCACCTTTCAGCCCAACAAATCCTAAATCCGTAATTAGTTGTCTTTTTTTTTTTTTTTTTTTAGGAAAGCGGGTCTATTCTTTTTGCCCTGAAACCCATATGAGGAATCACTTCAAATTTCTTCACCAATAAGTTTTTAATACATTTTTAAAGAAGAAAGTGACTAAAACACAGTCACACATGACAGGGTCATTGTGGTATAAAGGACTTCATCAGAAAACAAAACAAAAACAGTAACAAGCAGGGAAAAAAAACATAAAAATCACTTATATAAGAGATATTAATCTGACAGAGGTAGTATGTTTTAGAAGAAATGACCAGATCATGTGAGCCCAGATGAACAAAACTGGTCAAGCTCAATGAGTGATATACTATTTTTCACTTATACACAGGACACTGCAGCCTCAACAAACTAGTTTAAAGGACGTTGCCGAACCAACCCCAGCATAATTTGTTTGGCTGTTGTGGGTTTTTTTAGGCAAATGTTACATTCAGTAATTTGCCACTGCTTCCTGAACGGTCAGCTCTCAGTACCACTGTCACAACCAACCCAAGACAAATCGTCCGCAGCTGGGAGTGAACCCAGCACCCCGGCATTATAAAGCGTGTTCGAACGCCCAAGCCACATATGCTGAAAACTCAACTAAAACAAACACTTATATCAATTAAGTATGCGCCAAACAGCTCTCTGCTGACTAGACCTCAAAACATGTCTTACAAGTCTTTCCTCTCCTGGAGGAGCTGTGAAACAACTAGTGGCCATATCCAGTAGACCTGACAACTAAGCTTTGGGGAAGACTGACATGTCAGTTTATGGCTCAAGTGGTTTAAACACATGACCAGAGATCACTGAGGAAGAAGGATGGGTGATGTAATTGACATTACGCTTGTCACAAATACATTCAGGAACATTTCTTTGTACTGATTTTAGATTTGAGTCAACTTTAGAGAGCCTAAGTCAGTTTTACACATACTTTTCAGTTATGGGTTGGAACTTATGACTTCCTAGGCATCGGTCAGGCTTGTGGGCTCCTAATATTACCACATACACCAGCAAACATGCACGTACATGTGCACACATACACGCACACACTAGGGTTGTCATACATCCTAATTTCACGACCAAATTTGATAGTTATCTGACCTTTATAATACTGTGACCTGGTGACATCTTTCTGACATTCCCTTTTATGAAGGCCCCAGTGGCTTCCCTGGCACTCGCGGTTACAGTATTTGGCCCACCAACATCTGGTACAAGACTTCATATTGTAGGCTCGCTTGCCGCAGTTGGCGCACTCAAACTCCACCGGCATCAGTCGTACCGGCCCACCCTGCTGCTGCTGCTGTTGGTGGTGGTGGTGGTGGTGGTGGTGGTTCTGCCGCTGCTGCTGCTCATGCCGTTTCTGCTCGTGACCTTTTTGAGGTGGGTGTTTGGTGTCTAGGCTCAGTGACGTATGATGTGAAGTGTTGGTTGTCATGGTGGAGTCTACAGGCTCATCCCATTATTGTTACAGTGAAGTGTGAATCAGCACTAAGTTGTCTGTTAAGAGAAATGCTAATCAAGTTATCTGTTTAGTAAAGTTTGCAGTCAAAATTTGACAATTACCTTACCTTTATAATACTGGGACCTGGTGACATCTTCCTGACATTCCCTTTTATGAAGGCCCCAGTGGCTGGTCCTGACATCAGACATTAGGATCTTGAAAGCCAGGCCTTACAAACTCGAGTAGATCAGTCGCAGTTACCATGGTGTGGACATGTATGCAGAATGGGAGACAATCGTCTACCAGGGCAGATATGGTAGGTTAAGAGCCAGGGAACAAAACCTCTAAGGCGACCCAGGGTTTGCTGGGAAGAACATCCGACAGCCCCTAACTGACAGAGGATTTGAATGGGGAAAACAAAAAGAAAACTACTGATAGAGAAGTCTGGCAATCTCCTTGCCAAACCTCTACAACTCAAGGTATAAGAGAAGGTAGGTAGGTAGTTTTACTTCCCAGGACTTTACCTGGTACCCTTTTAAGGCTGGGTAGGCCTGGGAGCCTTGGTCAATGTGGGAGGGGGGGCGGGTCTCGCAAAAAAAAATATCCTAACCTGATTGTCTTCTGAAGTTAACGCGGGAGTTATAATTGAATGGCATTCTGCCACCGATATTCACAAGGCGAACGTTGGGAAAGTGTTAAACTCACGGAGAAATGAGGATTCCGGGAACTGAGGGCGCCAAAATGTTGCTGACTTGGTTATCGGGAATTCGCCACCGAGCCAGGTCAAGCACGGCTAAATCTAGATATACAGCCGGACGTGGGCCAATTGAGTTTAGCCACTTCTGACTGTATTTATTTCTATAGAAGGCGGTGGTTTATCATTGAACATTCACTGTGAACTCAGCAGGTTGCATGATAAAGCCGGAGCGATGGCGTGCTTCTTCTTGCGTCAGTGTTATTTTTACAACTCTAGTATAAGCATTGTGTCGGCTCTGTGGCTAAGTCGATGCGAACGCTTCCTAATGCCGGGATGCTGGGTTCGATCCCAGCTGCGGGCCATGCGCCTTGCGTTGGTTTCGACAGTGGTATCAAGAAAGCCGACCGTTCAGCAAGCAATGACAAACTTCTAGACGTAAATTTGCCTAGAAAAAAACCGCACAACAGTCAGACACAACAGGGGTTGGTTCTGCAACGTCCTGTAAAGAATACCCAACTAACCACCAATATAAAGATTGAAGTAGCACTTTTGTTTCGCAGAGGTAGTTCAAATTTTTTGCTTTGTTAAAAAAAATCGTCACGTTCAACCAGCATTTCCGAAGGGGGAGCTTTAGGTTACAATTGTGACTAGGTTATGTGCGCAGTATAAAATGGCTTAGCACTGCACACCACCAAGAGCCTGAACACGACTGTTGCAGAGTTGATACAATCAGAGGATACGGATCCAAATACTGTCCCAACTAGCGACGAAGTCGTCTACCGAGCAGCGAACGGGCAACCAGGTCGCCGATGGTAGTTCAACTGTGTCGCTTAAACCATACCAGGACCGTGCAACGAGCGACCCACACCCGGTTACACAAAGTGCCACCCCTCGGATGAGGATGAGGCTCGACAAATGTGGTTGGGGTCTTTGCTAACAGAAATCAGTAATCTATTAATATCCTACTCCAAATAGGGAAAATCCAAAGGTTACGGGACAGTCAAATATTTCAAGGGGTGGTAGATTGGCTGCGTGCAGTCGTGGGACAAAAGGCTGCATGCAGTCGTCGGACGTAGGCTGCACTCTCTCGTGGGACGTAGGTGGGTTGGGGTTAGGGCCAGTTCTATATGTTTTGGGATCGTTAAATGCATCAGAAAACAGGGAAACACAGTCTAACCACCCTCTAAAATGTTGGACTGTCCTATGACGACTTTTTGGTGTAGGATATTACGAAAGAGCCGTCCGACGAATTCTTGTCAAGGCAAAATCATCCTAGATTTGCTCCACAAATCTTCCTCCAATCTGGGCTGTCTTCTTCTTCTTCTTCTTCTTCTTCTTCTTCTTCTTCTTCTTCTTCTTCTTCTTCTTCTTCTTCTTCTTCTTCTTCTTCTTCTTCTTCTTTTTCTTCTTCTTCTTCTTCTTCTTCTTCTTCTTCTTCTTCCTCGTCCTCTTTATTTTTAGTACACTCCCAATCCCTTTTCAAGATTTAACACGCAAAGCATAAATTTAAAATATGAATGCGAAATTTGTGAAAGGTACCAAAACATCGGGCGTGGTACCAAAAGTACAGTTTTGCCCTGTAAAGTTCAAATAGTACCAAATGTGTACGAAAGTACAAACTTCAACAGCCCTGTTTAAACCTCAATCAAAACAAAGCTTTTATTGTAAACAGGGAGCTCCGGAATATATAGTAACTTTTAACAAGTCGGCGTCTGTAGCTTAGATGTTGCGAACTCTTCGTAATTCCGGGATGCCAGGTTCCATCCCAGCTGCCGGCGATTTGGCAGAAGATCGTCTTGCGTTGGTTTGGACAGTGTTATAGAGAGCCGACTGCTTAGTAGGCAATGGCAAACTACTGAAAGCCAACTTTGCCTAGAAAACCACAACAGAAAAATGCTGTAGCAAGGCAAACGGCTTCTGATATATAATATTTTTCTGTGTATTAATTAATATCTTTTCCAAAGTTTTTCAAGTTGAAAATTTGGGTGTCCTCTTATTTACAAAATGTATTTATAATATTTATTTCTTAATTTTGTGGAGGCGTCTCATACACTAAAGTACACTGTAAATTTTCTGACAGAATGATCAGGCAGGGGGTGGGGGGACACATCCTCCAATGTCAGCAGAGCAACGTCCTTGCTACACACCAATTCGTGACACAGCAAACAGCGTGTACAGTTTCATGCCAGGCCGCGCGAAGGAAACATACGGGCAGATAGGTCATTAGCATAAAAATAGCTAATCGCAGCGTCTATATCCGCTTTCCAAACATACCGAATATATAACTGAGTGTACGCTAGCATCGTGACAACTTCCGTGACAGCGGTACATAAACGAATGGCGCAGTTTGTATTCAACAGCTACGTCTGAAGGAAAACTGAGCTTATCAAACACTCTTCTACCTTCTACAGAGCTGAAGGAAAAATATCAAGGAACTGGGCGAGAGTATAAAACCCACGGTTTTTTTTTTTTTTAAATGCTTTTATTAGGGTCGCTTATGTTTGTTTGTCTGGCTCCATTTTCACGCTCGATTCAAAATCAGAATTAGGTGCATTGGTTACTGTATTCAGTTCAGGCAATAAGAGCTTAAGATCGAAAGACAAAGATTTCGCAGTTTAGCTGTTAACCACAACCGATGAACCGCTTCCTAAAGGCGTATGCAGAAGATGAAAACCAAGTGTTTTATTTTTAGCCGACCACAAACGACGTCACAGGACAAACCAATATTTTAGAGGGTGGTAAGACCGGGTTTTCCGTGTTTTCTGTGCTGCAGCGCGTTTCTTTCACGGTCAAGGTCCGCACGCGTTTACCTAAACGTAACGCTAACCTTAACCAAAACTATATGCTTGATCGGTGCTTTATTAATATCTTACCCCTAACAGGGGAAATCCACACGTCATGCGACAGTCTAATACTTCAGGGAGGTGGTAGATAGGCTGAATGTAGTCGTGGGACCTAGGTTGCTCTTTCTCGTGGGACGTAGGTGGGTTGGGGTTAGGGTCAGTTCTAGATATTTTGGAGTCGTTAAAAGCACCAGAAAGTCGGGAAAACCATTCTTACCGCCCTCTAAAATGTTGGACTGTCCTGTGATGTCATCTGGGGGTAGGATATTATTAAAGAATCCCTTAATCCACCACCCCCTGAAATATTTGACTATTCCGTGACCTGTGGATTTACTCTGTAGTCGGCTAATAAGAAAGCGCTGAAAACCGTATATACCAACAGGGACACAGTGGGTGATATGATCAACATCACGACAGCCGCCTTTACATCCCAGAATATTAGCTGATACCAGGACCCGAATATGCAGATTTAGACATAATGAGGACCCAGCAAGCTACACACAGCCCTCAGGACCACGCAGTTCTAATCCGCAGCAGCTAATCTCAGAAAACTTTAAAATATGTTTTTGGTTAGTTGCTTATTCTTTACAGGACGTTGCAGAACCAACCCCTGCAGCCCCTGGCTGTTGTGCCTGGCTGTTGTGCCTGGCTGTTGTGTCTGGCTGCTGTGTGGTTTCACTAGGTAAATGTACGTCCAGTAGTTTGCCATTTCTTCTGGACGGTCGGCCCCCTGATACCACTGTCGAAACCAACGCAAGACGCATGGCCCGCAGCTGGGATCGAACCCGGTACCACGGCATTACGAAGCGTTCGCATCGAATTAGCCAGAGCCGACTTAAATATATATGATTTTTTAATATATTGATAATGGAAATATATTGTCGTTAATTTTTTTATTTTTTGTTGTTGTTGTAAGGAAATAATTAATAATGTGTTTGCAAAATCACAGAAATTATATTATCTTCTTCTTCTGCCTTTCTATCTCCCAATGGAGCATAGGCCCTCAACCAAGTCGTTCTATCCTTTGCCATTGCATGGAGCTCTCCCCATGTCCTCCCAATCTTTCTAACCTCGTTCTCCAGCTTATATTATATTATCCTGTAAATGATTCTATTAAAAGATAATCGTATTTGTTTTAGGAAAAATTGAATATTTTTTTCACCACATTAAATTCTCACCCACAAAGCGCGTAGGTACAAAATGGAGACCAAGAAAATGTAGACCTGATAGAATACACTGAAACAGTATGAAAAAGAATACAAAAAAAAAAAAACTGTACTCAACAAAAGCTTTAAAACGCCCCCCCCCCCCCCCCCCCTTCTCTCTCTCTCTCTCTCTCTCCTCTCTCTCTCTCTCTTTCTCTCTTGTCCTACCCCCCCCCCCCCTTCCCCGTTGAACGTGGAGAAAGTTTTCAATTTTTGTTCTCTACAATCGGAGGTGACAAAAGCTTTTGAATACAAATGACGGGTTATAAAGAAAACAACACAGATGCATACATACTTCAGTAACTGAATATTGAAGAAAGTGGCTATAAAAGAAGATAAAACACAGCAAATTTGAATATTTTGGTCACTTGAAACGTCACGAAAGTTTAGAGAGAACAATGATGGAGGGGTGCATGCCTGGGAAGAGAGGAAGAGGAAAGCCAAAGAGAAGATGGATGCAGGATGTGGCCGATGATCTCCAGATGAGTGAGTCGGACGCGGGACATCTTGGTTGTGATCGAGAAGTTTTCGTGTATCGGACATGGGACATCTTGCTTGTGATCGAGAAGTTTTCGTGTATCGGACGCGGGACATCTTGCTTGTGATCGATAAGTTTTCGTGTATGGGACGCGGGACATCTTGCTTGTGATCGATAAGTTTTCGTGTATCGGACGCGGGACATCTTGCTTGTGATCGATAAGTTTTCGTGTATCGGACGCGGGACATCCTGCTTGTGATCGATAAGTTTCCGTGTATCGGACGCGGGACAACCTGCTTGTGATCGATAAGTTTTCGTGTATCGGACGCGGGACATCCTGCTTGTGATCGAGATGTTTTCAGGAGGGTTGTTATGGGTGCTATGTTCTGCAAAGGACATGCTTCTGACTGACTGACAATCAGAATCAGAAATTTATGAACGAATGCTGATACAAGACATGAGGTTAGATGAAAAAGCATGTGTTAATAATGTCTGAACAAGGAACCAGGTGAGGATCGGGGATAGAGGAAACGAATGAAAGGCCGGATTTAGACTTGATGAAGTCCTAAGCTTTATGAAGCCCAGAGACCCTAGTGTTTGAATTACACCGGCTAATCTTTGAAATATATAATTACACCGGCTAATCTTTGAAATATTTTGAAATATATAATTACACCGGCTAATCTTTGAAATATTTTGAAATATATAATTACACCGGCTAATCTTTGAAATATTTTGAAATATATAATTACACCGGCTAATCTTTGAAATATTTTGAAATATATAATTACACCGGCTAATCTTTGAAATATTTTGAAATATATAGTAAAGTAAAAGGCCCTTTTCCACACTTTCAGGCATAATGTGCATACAGAGTTAGACCTCTATTTTATAGACCAATCCGCATTTGCTGGATATTGTGGTCAGCATCACACCGGCCGCCTTTACTTTCCATGGCTGCACCTGGCACCCACTCAAGGCTGGGTCGATCTGGGAGTCTAGGTAATTTTTGTTTAAGTCCGACTTGGTTAGAAGCCGAACCCACGACCTACCGATCCGCAGGCGAGCGTCTAGTTTCTACACCACGGCGACTCCATATGAAATATATACGCCTTTTAACAATATGAATGATGGAAATTTAAATTCTTTTATAATAAGTCACCTCAGATAACGTCACGGGGACAGTCCAATATGTTATAGGATGGTAAGACCGGGTTTTCCGGCTTAGTGGTGCTTTTAACTACCCCAAAACATATAGAACTGGACCTAACCCCAACTCACCCCATCCCACGAGAGAGTGCAGCCTAGGTCCCACGACTGCAAGCAGCCTAGGTGCCATGACTGCATGCAGCCTATTTACCACCCCTTGAAATATTAGACTGTCCCGTGACCTGTGGATTTCCCCTGTTTGGGGTCGGATATTAAGAAAGCACCAAACCTCCTTAAAGGCTCTGTTATAAGAAAATTGCATTTGTGAACCAAAAAAGGTAGGAGTTTGTTGCGGCCACTGCAGACAATGAGGCCTTAAGCTGTAGTCTCGTTAGCTTATGCCCAACGAAGAGTAAGAACAAACTAGCACCCTGGTCCTCCAGGTTGGGCGTTGGGCAAAGGGTTGACAACTCCAAAAAAAAAAAAAAACTTTGTTACGGAAACAGGAACAAGTGAAATCATTGAACCGGTGGGAGAGAAGTGAAGCTTGCCAGATATGCGGTGAAAGACATAAGGAAAGATCTTACCGAGGCGTTTGATTTGGTTTGTCGAAAAGGTCTGTTCAACGCACTGAAAAAGATTGGGTGTCCACATACTCTGCTGAGCATTATTGAGTCGTCAGACACAGGTATGAAAGGTACAATCAACTTTGATGGTGTAACATCGGAGGAGTTTGTAATTAAAAATGGAGTAAAGCAGAGGTGTGTACTTGCTCCTACCCTCTTTGAAATATACTTTTCACTTCTTTTGACATATGCCTTTCAAGATCAGGAGCGTGCTATGTACATTCATTCTCGATCTGACGGCAGCTTTTACAATGCTCGCAGGCTGAAGGCCAAAACCAGGATAAGAAAGGTACTTATCAGAGAGATGCTGTTTGCAGATGATGCCGCAATAACCACCCACCCAGAGGAGGAGCTGCAATGTTTACTATCTGCCTTTTCTGATGCGTGTGTGAATTTGGACTAACTGTCAGCAAAAAGAAGACAAACGTTATGGTGCAAGTTGTTAATGACAGACCTACAGTCTACATTGATGGTGAAGAGCTTGAGACAGTAGACAATTTTACCTATCTTGGTTCCACAGTGAATAGTAAACTATCGCTGGACCAAGAAATCAACATCATGATAGGTAAGGCAGCAACAACAATGAGCAGATTAAAAAAGAGAGTTTATGAGAACAGAAAGCTCATAATTAAAACAAAAACCCTTGACTATCAGGCTTGTGTTCTCAGCACTCTGCTTTATGGCAGTGAAACTTGATCAACCTATTTGCACCAGGAGAGACATCTTAATAGCTTTCACATGCGATGCCCAAGAAGAATACTTGGCATTAAGTGGCAGGACAAAATCACAAACACTGAGGTACTGGAAAGAGCAGGTACTACAACAGTCTTTTCCATGCTTAGTCTACAAAGGCTCAGGGTTGCTGGGTCACACCTGGAGAATGGAGGATGGCACAGTCCCTAAGGAAATCCTTTATGGTGAATTAAAGACAGGAAGAAGATGTCGAGGCCGATCTCTACTACGGTATAAAGGTGTGTACAAGCGGGATATGAATGATACAGGTATTGAAGCGGACTCATGGGAAGAAAATGCTATGGACCGTGTTGTGTGGAAAGTGCATATCAGAAGGAAGAAATGATTGCAGAAAGGATGAGAGCTGAGCGTCTGACAAGAAACGGATTAAACACAAATGTTGACAATAATGGTCCTGAAATTCCATGCTATCATTGTGGAAGACTTTTCTTGACACAGGCAGGTCTTGCTAGTCACACTCGCCATCGCCATGGGCTGTGAGTCTCATGCCTCGCCATAGCGCAATATAAAACTTTCGTCTGGAAAGACGGAAAGGTGCCAATGATGACCTAACGAAATCTGAAGAAGGACAATAGAACGGGAAATGAAGGAATGTAAACGGACATGGGATATCATGGGCAGAAAAGCAGCAGACCGGTAGCAATGGAGATCACTTGTGAATGCCCTATGTGTCAACAGGGACATGAAGAGGACATAGATAGAGAGATGCCTAAATCCCACACTGGACGTATAATAGGAAGAGAAAACATTTACTGCAGGAGACGGAGCACCTATGGGTATGCCTAGTGTGCTATGAAGTCGATTCGTAAAGGCGCTGTCTGATAATGACCTACTTTAAATTTAAAGTAGGTCATAGTCTGATAACTATTTTAGGCTGAGTCAACCTGGGAGCCGAGGTCAATTGTGAATCAAATCCGACTCGATGAGGTTTCGAACCCATGACCTTTATGCCCTCAGGTGAGCTTCGATCCACTGCACCACCGCGGCTCCCCAAGAGAAGACTTTAAACAGACACACCCGTATTATGTCGGGAATACCAGACGACATAGGCTGAGAACGAGATTTAAAAAAAATTCATATACAGAAAGCTTTAACTGCTTGGCAAATAATAATAATATTATAAATAATAAAAAAATTTTACTTGGGAAGCTTTAAATAATGTTAAAATAATAATAATAATATGAATAATAATAATAATAATAATAATAATAATAACCAACATGATTTATCTTAGCTACCAGTTGGCAGAGAAAAATCTGATGTTATCGCCAACGCCTGCTTCAGACTTATCATTAGAAGAAGACAATTACAGCGTGAGGGTTCTGGTGCCCCAATTGTGTGTGTGAGCGAGAGAGAGAGTGTGTGGGTGTGCGTGGGGGGGGGGAGTGGGGGGGGGGAGAGTTATAGATCCCCCCCTCTCCCCAATAAAAAGCACGTCGTAGAAAGCGAATAATTCGGGATACGCAGAAATCAGATGTTTTGGACAGGGCTGCCAATACTTGGGTCTCCCCCCCCCCCCCCCCCCCCCCCCCCCCCCAGATATGGGTTTTTATTTGACGCCTCGGAAAAATCTGGGTTTTTTTTTTTAAATATATCTTTATATACAAGTGGTAATTGTTTCGTTTCGTAACTATACATTTTTAACAATCTTGGTTTTTTATTTTGTTTTCTTATTCTTTGTCTATGTATTGCTTGGGTTTTTGTTTAGCGAAGCTGGGTTTTTCAAAAAACTTCCATTGGCAGCCCTGGGACGGAAAGGCGCATTTATCTTAGCCTAGCTGTACACCCCAACATAATCATCATCATCACCATCATCAGTTTTGATTTAAAAAATATTTTTAAAATCGCCACGGTCAGCCATCATTCCCAAAAGGTGAGGTTTAGGTTATAATTGTGGCTTGGTTATGTGTGCCATACAAAATAACCTAACATTGCACGCCACCAAAAGCCATGAAAAAAAAACTCCTGCAATGTTGACACGATCAAAGAAGACAGACCCATAAACTTTCCTGACCGGTGACGAAGTCGTCAACCGGCGACCCAAAAGCGACCCTGTCACCGAGGAAAGCAACGCAAGATGCCACTTATCATTTTAAGGTTGAGCGCAAAAGAAGAAACAAAATTAGAAAAGTTTACACCTACCATGTGAATCCACGGCGCATAAACTATAAAACTGATAATTCCTGGCCCACAAAGTAAAAAGGAAACAATCCAATGTTAAGCCACACGTATCCGCTTCCTCTATATGTATATCCACAAATATGTTGAACTTCAGCAAATGTGAAGCGCAAAACACAACCAGGATACGCCGGGAAAAGATGTCACTAGGCGCTTAGTTTGCTGGCCGTGCGACTTATTTGTCCTCTACGAGTCGTTGCGGTTGTGCTGCGCAGTACGCGAGGTTGTGTGTGTAGTTGCTGCTGCAACTTCTAAATGAAACATCTATGTGTGTGACCTCGGGTTTAGAAGATTGTGTCCCCACCGTTTGGGGCGTTCCGCTGTGATTCATGTTTCTGCCCCCGCGCACACGTTCACATATACACTCGCGCGCGCCTACACACACAAACACACACACACACTCTCTCTCTCTCTCTCTCTCTCTCTCTATATATATATATATATATATATATATATATATATATATATATATATACATACATACGGCGCTGTTCAACATTATCAAGTGCCTTGCCGACTGGCGTGGGCGAACATGCCTCTCCACAATCTGCGATCTGCAACTGCTTGTATGGTCAGTTCATGTGCTGACACCCCTTCATGCCATGACCAAAAACTTTCAAGAATCTTCTCACTCTGTCTTCCTCTGTCTCTCTTTCTAATGATCTTTCCAGTGGTCACAACATGTTCCATTTTCCCTCATCTCATAACATGACCAAAACTGATGACTGCCTCTGTCTGATGTTTGTGATAAGTTTTCTTCGAGCATTCGCCTCTTTCAAAACATCTGGGTTGCTATTTTTAGCTGTTTAATGAAGGATTCTTCTGTAAAACCAAATCTGCGAGGCCTCCAGAAATTGTTCGGCTTGTTTGCTAATTGTCCAGGCTTCACAGCCGTATGTTAAAATTGTTTCTATATAGCATGCGAGAATTCTTTTCCTATCTCCACTGTCATGGATTTATTGCACAAAATGGTCTTTAGGAAAAAGAATGACAAAGAAACATATTCTAGTACAAAAAGAAAATGCAAAGAGGCTAAAACACGGCCAGCTCCAGATTTTTATAAGGCCGTACAGCTCCAACAGGAATTCCCTTCTTGTGCAAGAATTGAGTCCCTCTGCGTCCACAGTTTTTATCGAGGAGGTTTATACGCAAATTAAACTACAGTTTCATTATTTTCGACAAATTCTTTAGAACTATACGTCATGTTTTAAGGTAAATAAGTGTGCCGAATAAATATAACAATAAAGGCTCTTACAGACAAACAAAAATGCTTTTGCTACAGTCAACATGAACATAAACATCAATAACGTTTAGATGAAAACTAAAAGTTGTTCCAGCAAAAGTAAAGAAATATAAGTGCTAACTCTTTGATTCTGAGAGGGTATTATTGCATCAGAGGAGGGGGGGGGGGGGGGGGGAGAGGGGAGGGGTGACATTTGTACTTTATCAAATTTAGCGCATAAAAATACTGCTATGAAACATACACATATCATGCATAACATAAATATAAATAATTGATGGTTATTATTATTATTAGTAGACTACTACAACATATAATTATACTGTTATTTAATAATTAGTAAACAAGCACAATCAGTATGAAATTGATATGTGCAATACTTTTTTCACTTAGAGTATTTTTCTTAACAGTACTTATAGCACTACTAAATATGTATCCTCAAGGTACAAACAAATTTGTCCAGTTTCATCTTGTTGGAGGAAATCGATTCCTTACCATTGCGAGTTTTTTGGTAACAAATATGCATAGGAAGTGGATGAACAACCAGAAGTTTCCGCAAGAGTTTACAGCCAGTGTTCGCGAAGAAAAGCAAAAGTCAGTTTACAAAAATTAACAGACCGTACAACTGCAAATATGCAAAAGAAGTCTATTAACTACCAGAAGTTTCTGCAAGAGTTTACAGCCAGTGTTCGCGAAGCAAAGCAAAAGCCTGTTTACACAAATTAACAGACCGTAAAACTGCAAACATGCAAAAGAAGTCGATGAACTACCAGAAGTTTCTGCAAGAGTTTACAGCCAGTGTTCGCGAAGCAAAGCAAAAGCCAGTTTACAAAAATTAACAGACCGTAGAACTGCAAATATGCAAAAGAAGTCGATTAACTACCAGAAGTTTCCGCAAGAGTTTACAGCCAGTGTTCGCGAAGCATAAGTCAAATGGTTAAGGATTAATATTATTAGTGTACTGCTACAACATATAATTATACTGTTAGTCAACAATTAGTAAAGAGGCAAAGAGTGACTTGCTGTGAAAGGTTAGTTAGTGAATTAAATATTATTTTCATCCCCTTACCTAGAACTCCGAAATATCTTGACACAATTTATCCACAGTGTGGTTGCACCATTTATGCACAGTCAATATGAAAGCAATTGTTTTCTTCAAACACAAGATAGTTTGCACCTGACAACTGTCGATATTCTCAAGATATGGCTTTTAAGTTACCTGTTTGTATTATCCCTAAAAGTAAGATTTCTACATTTAAAGTAGAAAAGTAATAAACAGCAAGTTCCCAAAAATCCGAACTACTGACTAGAAACAGTGACACTGACACACACATCACAACACGACTGTCTTCCATGAATTAAAATTAAAATTGATGTATATCCACTTCACAATATCCATTTGTAGATTTGTAATACGAATACGTTTAGAACACAGGACTTCGTAAGCATAATAATATGTCACACAATGCAACATGGAAACGCTCCCAGTAACCTAATTTCGAGGGGGACTCCTCCAAAATGTACCGTGATTCAGTTGGCAGGACTGACATATGCAGCTGGACGTGGCTAAAGAAACCTGGCTGAATCAGATGTGCACAGTGATAGAGAAAAATCACTGTAAAAACTCACGTGCCAAGAACCAACAGATTAACATATTAACAGGGAAGAAGAGATGTAATATTTTAAATGACCTTGACTCCCAGGTCGACCCAACCTTGAGTGGATACCAGGTGCAGTTCTGGGAAGTAAAAGCGGCCGGTGTGATGCTGACCACATCACCCACCAAGTACCGATTGGTCTGTAAAAATAAAGGTCTAGCCCATAATGCCTAAAGGCGGAGAAGAGGGACCTTTATTATCTCTTGAACACGACTTTGGCCCTTTGAACCCCCCTACCCTTAGAAACATTTTAACCTGTCTGAAGCTGCAACACTCAGGTAGACAAGGTTGAAGAATAACGCGCCCATACGTCACTGATCATTGTAATAACAAATCTCCGTGTGAAAACAGAGGGTAAGACGCTGTGTGACAGAAGTTCATTAATTTCTTCTTTTTCTCCGCGTTCACCAGCTGTAAACTCTGACGGAAAGTTCTGGTTGTTCATCCACTTCTGAACTGCAGTCCTGTTCCAGAACCTGAGTGCTCTGTGTGCATCCGTTTTATAGATATGACTCTTTATATGCAGACTGCTGGTTCATAGCCTCTCAGGTAGATGCACTCCGACTTTGAAGGAAGCTCCCGAATAGTCGACTCTTACTTTTGGGTAGGTAGTGGGTCTATTCTTATTTTCCATATAACAGGGACACGGAACCCACACGGGGAGTTCAATAATTTAAAAAGTGCTTAAATGGTGGGAATGCGGCGTCTGTGGCTTAGGCTTTGCCAGTCCCACTCGTAATTCCAACGTACGGCGATTGAAACCTACTGCTGGCTGCGTGGATTTTTATCGTAGTATGAGGCGTCGCAGGTCGACCCAGCCTAAAATGGTTAATAGGATGTATGTCATGGGAAACTAAAGACGGCTGACGTAATGCTGACCACATTGCCCACTTAGTGCCGATTGGTCTGTAAAATATGTGGGTGCACTTCCCACATGCCCGATGCGCCTAAAGGCGTGAAAAGGAAACTTTAAAGGTGGGACTAAGTTACCAAACGTGAACTTCGTTTCGAGGAGGTCACCGGGTGAGACTGATAACTTCCGCACAGATGAATTAGTCACATAACAGAACTTTACCGTGGTCCTTCCCAACACCCACCACTTGTTAAATATTTAGCAGTCAGATCACTGCCTAAGGAGCAATCGTTGTGTAGCGGCTAGACGAATGTCGTGGGTTCAAATCCAAAAGGAGCCGGGCTTATTTAAAAAATAGCCTTGGATCCCAGATCGACCCAGCTTAAAAAAATTACAAGTAAAGTCCTGAGAAGTAAAGGCGACCGGCGTGATGTCCCCCACTGAGTGCAGATTGGTCTTCACAACAAATATAGGGGTCTCTTACTGAACGGTCGGGCAGTGCTAAAGCACAATTAGATCATTCCACTTAAGAGACGATGGCGGCCTGGGGTGACCGAGGGATTTTGCCCACGCTCAACACTCAGGGAAAGGTGAGATGGTCATACATTCAAACTGTTACTGGTGCCATCGGGACTGGAACTCGGCGCTTGCTGCTGAGGATGAGGACGGAACGCTTATGTGAAAGTCCCGAGTGTTATAATGTCAGCTCATTTAATTTTTTGGGAAATCAACCTAAACGGTAGTAATTTTGAGCTAAAAATATTGAGGTCGAATTGTGACCAAGGTCGACTTTTATGCCCTAATTTACGGTATACACGGCATGTCTTCTTTTTCGTGTTTTCCGACTGTAGCCTCCAGTGGAAAGTTGTTGTTCGTTCACCTCTGGACTTAAGTCTTTTCCAGAGTGTTGCTTGATCATCAGATGTAGCTTATTTGTAGCATGCAGATTGCTGGGCACCTCTCAGGCAGATGCACTCCAACTTCAAAGGAAGCCTTGAAGTATTCTTACGACATGCTTGCTTGGGGGGATCAGTGGATCTGTCCCCCCCCCCCCCCATAATAGATCATCGGAACCCACACGCGGATATAAATATATATGTATATATATATATATATGTGTGTGTGTGTGTGTGTGTGTGTGTGTGTGTGTGTGTCGGCATCTGTGGCTTAGACGTTGCGAAGGCTCTTCGTAATTCCCGGATGCCGTTTTCGATCCCTGCTGCTGACGGTTTGTCTTGCAATGGTTTTGACCGTGGTACCGAGAGGCGACTGTCCAGAGAGCAATGGCAAACTACTGGACGTAAATAGGCCTAGAAAAGCCACAACAGCCAGAAAGTGCTGGGGTTGGTTCTGCAACGTCTGTAAAGGATCCGCAACTAATGAATATATATATATATATATATATATATATATATATATATATATATATATATATATATATATATATATATATATATATATATGCAGCTAGAGCTATGAATCTGTAAATATCAAATGACCTTCCATAAATACTATTTTATTTCATGTAAGTGGTTGTCGTGGGGGCTCCAGCACTCTAGTTTGCCCAGGGGCACACAATGTGTTTTTTTTATGGCTTGTACTTAAGGCGTCGTTTGTTTCGAATGTAAAGTTTAGTTGTCTCATAGATCATAACTAAATATTCTAGTCTAAGCTGTAATATTTGTTTTTGTCTATTTTTGCAAATTTTAGTCGATTATTTTTGGAGGGATGGAATTCCTTGGCAAAACATTTCTATTTTTGTGAACCGGATTACTTTTTTTTTATAAAAGCTGTCAGTGTCCGCCTTCAAATCAAGATTGTAATATCCTTATTTGTCCCCACTGAGCTATCTTTATCTCTCCGCTTATATTTTCGTGTCCCTCTGTTGTATCTTGCCCTTTTACATTTAGTGGTCTCTTTCATTTGTTTCTCTTGTCAGTTGACGGATACGCAATTTAGATCCTTGTTATTCCTGTCTGGACATCCTATGTCATCCTTCAGATTTGTGCTTCGTTTCCGCAAATGAAGATTAATTATCACTATTGCTTCAATTTACCACCGTTCGAGTCGCGGAGGGAAGAAAATCACCTGTACAAGCTCGAAAAGTACGGTGACCTGGTGACAGGTCTAAGGAGAGATGAAGCGTACACAGTAAAAATCTTTGCTGTCGAGATAGGCGCAAGAGGACTTATCTGCACTTCCACATGCAATGTAGTAAAGCAGCTGGGCTTGCAAGGAAAAGAGTGTAAAATGGGGCTAAAATAACTGAGCGAAGCGGCTTAAAGGGCTCCCAGCTGGCCGTGGACACAGTAAAACATCATGGGGGATAGGTTTCGGTAGACTGGTCCGAGCACCTAGTGGAAAAGAGCTTTTCATCCCTTAAAGCCAAAATGCCCGATAAATGTCAGCCTGTGTCTCTCTGCTAAATGCCAAAGTCTAACACTTGTCCGATGAACCAACAGTATGCTTGTCACTCTGGTCGTAAAAGTAGTCTGCTAATTTGCTACACCAGTGACAGACAATATATCACCAAATCTCAAGATCCCTGTTGCAAAGTCACCATTTCGTCGTGTGAATGTATGAACGCTCGATAAAGTGCAGCAAGGGAAGATCGAGGCCTAGCGTCATGGCCCAGGTTTGCTCATCTTCCGAAACTTAGGAAGCAATGGGCCGAAACAGTCGTCAACGATGGATCTTTCTACTGTGCATACACCCCTGTGGAATTCTTCTTATTTCAAGGCGCTGTTTGGCGGGGGATGGATTCATAGAAACTGCAACTGCTACAAAACTGACTCTGTGTCAGGGCTGAAAGATGTTGACGCTGGATAGGACACGTGTTGAGAACAATTTATGGTACTTTATCATTTATTGGAAACCACAGGGGCAAAAGAAACGAGGAAAAGGGCGGGTAGGGGAAGGTGGTCGGGGTAAGGCGTAAACGCATACGGAGCTTTTATTCCGTTGCTTTGCTCAACAAACAAACAATCGCAACGCTTAACCAGTATCCCCGAAGGGGCAGCTTCAGATTATAATTGTGACTAGGCTATTTGTGCCATCCGCCATATATAATTTCTTTTCGTTGCTTGCCACCAAATAGCCATGGAGATGACTATTGCAGTATTGAAAGGATCAGATCCAAAAAGTGTCCCGACCGTCGACGTAGTTGTCTACCGGTCAGCAGTTTTAGCTTAACAGCTGAAATGAAGATAGTCGGGAAGAAGTTGTGGTGAATTGGAAAAGAAAATGGCGGCTTCTGATAAGTTAGTGGAGGGCCTATGGTTCAATAACAGACACAGAAAAAAAAAGGAGGATGAAAAATGAAAAAGACATGGATGATGATGATGATGATGAAATCAAATTATGTGTCTGTGTGTGACCAGTGTGGGGGATGTTTGGGTTAAGACAACGGATCAACATCAAGGCACGTGGGCCGTTTTACTTCTGATTCAAGCCTGAGTCCGAAGAACCTCAGCGCAATGCAGGAACTCAGTAGCACCGGCGAAGATCCTGAGATACTTTGGATAGATTTTTAACTCCAAGTTTTGCCCAGGCAGCGCCGTTAGGCTTCTCTTTTCGACTTCCAACTGCCAAGGAATTTTTTTTTTTTACGTGTTCAACAGTGCACACGGGCGACTGATCATACTGCCCAGAGACCAGGGAAAATTACTAGAAGACTACGTGAACAAATCCCAGCCTTCACCGGGGCCTGAACCCGGGACCTCTAGCACTCGAGGCGGACACCATGCCTCAAAACCAAGCAACCCTTATAGGTGGGTAATGTGATCAATATTACGTCTTTACTTCCCCAGGACACACATTCTGATACCCCTTTTAGGCTGGGTCAACCTGCGACGCCCCATACCATGATAAAAATCTATGCGGTAGAGCTGCAGCTTTGAACTCCCAATGATATTTATTTTTTTAAATAGATGCACGTATAGCTTGGCCTAAAAGGTCTATGGTTAAGCACCAGCAAAGAAATCAAAATTAGAATTTTTAAGAGCATGTATCTTCCCTGTAGCAACATACGGATGTGAGTCGTGCACTATCAACCAGTCCTTAAGAAAGAGAATAGGGGCTTTTGAGCTGAAATATGATATAAAAAGATTATCAGAACATCTTGGACAAAGAAGAGGAAAAATTCTGACATCTTGAAAGATCTGAACACCAAAGGAGATTGGCTAATAAACAGCATCCTGTCTCATAAGCTGAAATATTTTGGTCATATCAAGCGCCACGACGGATTCGAAAAAAAAAAAAAAACTATAACAGAAGGCATGGTACCAGGAAGGAGGAGCAGGGGCCGACCGACACGAAGATGGGCACAGGATATAAGTGACTCCTTGAGTAATGAAAGAGAGCGGGAGAGCTGGTGAGAGACCAAGTTTCTTTCAGGTAGACCAGGATGAGAGCGACGTTCTGCAAAGGACCTGCTACATGATGATGATGATGACATAAAGCTTGTGGAGTCTGTTGTGTCCAGTACGAAAGCTTTATGTCATGGTCTGTTTCCTTGTGTCAGAAGGTTGACTGGGTCCTTAGGACTGTGTTCTGTGCGCAGTGAAGTCGATCCTCCTTACTTTACAATTTAAAGTTTAAACTTTAAGACTGAAGTAGGAGGCTGCGTGGCCTCGAAGCATGACGTCCGCCTCGAGTACTGGAGGTCCCGGGTTCAGGTCCCGGTCTTCTTCTTCTTCAATCCTTCTGTCAGAAAACTTATAACAGGAGGCCGGTAGCCTTTATGAAAGCTATCGTGCAGTCCATATCTCCCCCGTGTACCATACAACTTCGTCTCCATTGTGGTTGGAACAGGCCAGATTGCGTCTCTGTTGTCAGCATACAGTTGAATGTGTTAGAGCACATGCTCGGCATTTTCGGGTGCCACACTGCAGGGACACGACTCCGTGTCTCCTCCACCTAAATATTTGACATATGTTGACGAAATCTGTTGTGCCCAGTCCTTAGTCTGAATATAATACACTGTCCCTCTCTGGAGAGGCGATGAAACGAGTCTTGAGGAGAAATTATGGTGTGTGTATCCAGCCACCTTTCTTGGATACTAGATTGTATTAGTGTTTTCATCTCTTGGTGGGTTAAGTCGCTATTTGGTTGTACCATGTCACTGCCGCTGCTGGTCAATCTGTCCGCTATTTCATAGCCTTCCAAGCCACAGTGACCTGGAATCCACTGCAGTGCAGATTGTTCTACTGACGAGACTAAATAAATCAGCTGTTGCCTAGTCCACAAACTGAGTGTCTTTTGGGTTAATAATTGCTTGTAGAACTGACATAGCATCAGTCAGAAAGACCACTCTGCTATATTTGCTGTGCTGTTGTCCATTCAGGAAACCTTTTTTTTTTACTTCTAGTTATTTCCCTTGACCTCTGGGTAGTAAGATCGGAGGCCCGTGTGTATTGTTGAGCCCGCAAAAAATTTCTTGGCAGTTGGAAATAAAAAAGAGTAGCCTAACGGCTTTGCCCGGGCAAAATTTGGAGTTAAAATCTACTCAAAGTATTTCCGGATCCTCGCCGGCGCTAAGGAGTTCGTTCACTGCACTGAGAAACTTCTAACTCAGGCTTGAGTCAGAAGCAGAACGTAGCACTTATGCGTTACCCCTGTGTCATGATGTTTATCCGTCGTCTTAACCTAAACCACGGCCAGCTCCAGATTTTTATAAAAGATACAGCTGGACGTGCC
>CAJHNH020001475.1:0-12500 GCA_905116865.2 Candidula unifasciata
GTATTTAATACTATTATGTGTGAGATGTAATGCAACGTAAGAGACATTTAATATTATTATGTGTGAAAGATGCAACCGTAAGCCACTATTTAATACTATTATGTGTAAGAGATGCAACCGTAAGCCAGTATTTAATACTAATATGTGTGAGAGATGCAACCGTAAGCCAGTATTTAATACTATTATGTGTGCGAGATGCAACCGTAAGCCAGTATTTAATACTAATATGTGTGAGAGATGCAACCGTAAGCCAGTATTTAATACTATTATGTGTGAGAGATGCAACCGTAAGCCAGTATTTAATACTATTATGTATGCGAGATGCAACCGTAAGCCAGTATTTAATACTATTATGTGTGAGGGGCGTAACGGTAGGCAGTATTAAATAATAACAAATGTAATTGTTGTAACAATAAACCAGTATTTAAAAATATCTGCAAATTTCGTAAGCGACAATCCGTCCCAGAAGTCACGCGCTAGACAAGTGCACTATTTGGAACCGACGCTATTTTTTGCTTCTGCCAGACGCTGGCCGATGCATTTTTGCTTCATTTGTAGACTGGGTATAGTTTCGTCGCCCAGCTTCTGAGTTGAATGCATGGGGTGACACTGTGAGCTGCGGATTTTTTTTAAAATGTTTTTTCGACTGTGACCAACGTGGTGGTGTGAATTGTAGATTCAGAAAATGGCGCGATTCCGTCACCGCAATGTTGGTGGTGCCCGAATGTGTATAAATTGATCGCATGGGCAACTGCTGATCTGTTGGTGACTTCTGCTACCATCAATGATGAACTGCATTTCTAATGTCGGTCTGTTTGCGTTAGCACTTCGGATGGCTACCGTATGCCTTAATGCGTGTGTATGCTAGATATGCTGAGACAGCAGTTTGTCAATCTTTCCACAAGGGACTGTGATAAGCATTATGTGTATTTTTCGTTGGCACAGGAGCGGAGCAACGATGGGGGATGACCAGTTTGCTATGAAGCTGAAACTAAGACTACCAGACTACGTTAGCTCTAAATTGTTGAAATTTAGCATCCAGCCTTTTTGAAATCATGTCCTTGTAAGATTACCTTGTACAAGAAAAAACAAAACAGACACCTCTTTAAGACAAACAATCAGCATGCTTACAGTAATTTGAGTAAACTGAGAAAGGGGAACTTCAAAGTATAACAGTGCACACGGTTCATAGACATTTCTCTTTCAGCTGGTCATAGTCTCCCGTGAGGGGGGGGGGGGGGGGGGGGTCAGGGAATCACAAAATCAACACAAACATGTGAACTTATTTCCAAACAATCTCCAATCATGTGCCAATTATAGAATTTTCTATTTTTTAGGGGTACAAACATTTTTAGTAAAAAAAAAAAAGGTCAACAAAATTCGACGCTTAAAGAAAACGGCAGCATCTGTGCAATTGTAAACTGAAGAATCGTCAGGACTTTGTTTAAGCAATGCGAGCGCACTTTGTAATGCCGGAGTGTCGGGTTATATACCAGCTGCAGGTCTTGCGTCTTGCGTTGATATCGAGAAGCCGACCGTACCGGAAGCAATGGCAAACTACTGGACGTTAATTTGCTTAGAAAAACCACAGCAGCCAAAAAAATGCTTGGGTTGGTTCTGCAACGTCCTGTAAAAGATCCGCAACTAAATTTTTAAGGACATGGTCAATCTAAGGCCATACGCAAAAATTCCTGTTGATCGGTACAGAAGTTTTCGAGGTATTTCTTACAGTGTGACGGCATGTGTTTTGAAACGCACTTTCGTATTTAAAAATGGTACATACAAATGACGTGAAGGTAACGCAGTCACTTGAAGAAGAGCATTACGTACACCACTGCAGGGTACACACGCTGACGTTCCTTGAGAACCTCAAGTGCAGTTTCCGTTCTGAAGTTTACTCACCTTATCCATCGCTGTCGTTATTTCTCGATACTGCAAGCGAATATCTCGACACGATACTTAATGATTCAGCGGAACCTTGAATCTAGCCGTTATTTACGTTAGGATTGTAGCTACCCATGGGCGCCCCAAACTGAGTGCTCAAGCATCTTGTGACCTCAAAGTCTTTTAAGGCGCAGGTTTTGATTGCCCCCCCCCCCTCCCAACTTTTCCACCTCAGTAAATTTGCAAAAGAACTAAATGCCCCGAATGCCACCTCTAAAGACCACTAAAGAAAGCCTTTGAGACGATAAAGAACATTCTTTAAAGCTAAATAAATCATATATTGATATACGGGTGGGAATCATGGACAGTTAATAAATTAGTCAAAACTTATTTAGAGGCTGTGGAGATGCGGTTTTATAAACGAATAATAAAAAATACCCTGGACAGATGAAAGCAGTAATGAAGACGTCTTGCAAGAAAGTGGCTCACGAAGAGAACTGAAAGACCACATCAGAAAGAGACAATATACATTCTTTGGTCATGTGATGAGGAGGAGAAAACTGGAGTACATCGTGACGGTAGGAAAGTTGGAGGGGAGGAGAGGCAGAGGGATATTGAGAGAACAGATGCTGGACAGTTTGACAGCATGGCATTTGTGTCATAGGTGAATAAAAACTACACAAGACAGAAGGTTGAGGATAAACATGACAACTAACGCCACACGGCATCGACTCGAAGAAGCAGAAGAAAAAGAAAGATAGCCTTACACCAACTGGAGAGGAGCGACAGGCCGAACGCTGGGCTGTCATTCGGTCAAACTTAGGAAGTCTATGTGTATTCTCTGTCCGGGGCAACGAATCAAACACTAACCTGGACAGTCGGTAGCGGCAACACTAGCCATTCGTCCCTAAATCATCAGGCCTGAATACGCCACTGTCTACAATGCACTGCTGGGGTGCCGGGTTCGATCCCAACTGCGGACGATTTGCCTTGCGTTGGTTTCGACACTGGTACCGAGAGCTGACAGTTTCGAAAGCAATGGTACAATACTGAACGTAAAATCTGCCTTAAAAAAAACCACAACAGCCAAAAAATGTTTTGGTTGGTTCTGCAACGTCCTATAAAGGATACGCAACTAACTACAACGCAAACATGGCAAATTCAGACAGTGATGACAGTTTCGTCAGCACAAGGTCCGCACCTAGATAATCTGTAGGGGCGTACTCGTCCCATGGGCGTACTCATCCTCCCTAGCGATTTTGTTGTGTTAACGCTCCTGGTAGTTGCATGTTTTTTTCCTTTCTGTTGTTTCTGAGAATTTTCCTTTGCCACGCACTTTTCTCAGATATAAATGGTATGACCCCATCTTCATGTTTTCATTATGAAGAATGTCGTTAAACACATGTCCAGTGATGAATATGTCACATTATATTATGCACAAAAATTGACAGGTAGTCAAATGTTTAACTTCACTGCAAATGGGTCACGACATAATTTATCCCTTCATGTGTCAGTTGAAAATCACCCAAAGTGACCCCCAATGTCCCCATTAAAAACTAGTAAACAAACATTAGATTCAAGAAAATTCCAGAAATAGACACCCTCATTAAATTCATAAGGCAACCGCTAGAGATGCCAACACCAGACAGTGGCCTCCAGAATTGCAGGTTGTCGTTGATAGAAATAGTCAGCCATGACAAACTATTCGTACACACGCAATTTTATATAATAACGCACTTACCCAGCCTAAATGCTTACCGGCCACAATATATTTTCTATATGCACACTAAATTGAATAATAAAACAAATACTGTTGATGTTTGTTGACAAATCTGTTTCTTTAAATTTATGAACACGTTGGTGTTCTTTGCTTTATTACAGTGTCTTTGCAATGTCTTCGTCCATGAAGCGGTGACTTCGTGCATTTTGGTTGTATTCCATTTCTGATTGTACCACTCCAGCAACAGACACCACGGAATCGTGGTCCTATGTATTAATATCATTACCTTAAAATCGTATTAGCAAACATAACAAGTGTAACCACAAGCAGGCAAGAAACGTTGAACAGTGCACACGAAAAACTGCCGAGCACACAGAAAGAGCTTATGGGAGCCTATATAAACAAAGCAATTAAAGGGAAAGAAAAGAAAACTAGAAGAAGTTGATACCCTTTAATAACTCAGCTCTCACATATGTAACGATGGTAGTTGCACCAAGGAGATAATCAGAAGACTTGGTATGGTAACAGCCGCGATGTATCAGCCGAATACGAAATGGAACATCAAAATCAGAAAGGCAGTAAAAGTCACTACATACAAACTGGTATTGTCCATTATTGTATACGGATTTGCCTCTGAAACAAAATTTATGCTCGCCATATTTTCTCACAAACACTGTCAATACGATTGCAATCTTTATTTTTTCCTAAATGTTATTCCATTATAGAAATCTAGTTCCAGACCTTATACATATCTCATAAGCGTTAATCTCCAGGTTTCTCTTGCAGGCCCTCATTTTCACAATCAGTTTGCTTCTCTTCAGTGCCTGTGACAATTCAATGCCCACTTGCTCTTCAGTACCTGCGACAATTCAATGCCCACTTGGCCCTATTGTTTGCCCAATACATAACCCTATTTTTTTAAACAGGTAATACCACAACATTTCTCTTATTTTAAATTTATTTGTGATCTAGGTACTATTTAGTTGGTTTTTTTTTAATCCTCCCACCCCCTCCCCCATCTCGTCTTCAATTCCCCGACATACCTTCGTTCGCGGTGTGTAAAAAAAAATGTGTCTTGCTGGTTAGGTTTAAATTAGTCTCCCCAAGCAACGTAGGTCACGTTTGATTCATAAATTCGTTGAAATTTGTCCATATTTTTGGATTGTTAGAAGCGCTAGAATGGTAAAATATACAACACGCGATATTAATGGCATCGCAGAAAACCCCAGTAACCTTTTGCCAAATCCACGTGGCTCGAGGTCTACTAATAAAAAATGAGCTAGTGTGTATATGGGCGGGATCTGAGGAGACCAACGGTAGTTTTACCTGTCTTGTCTTTGTTTGACCGGGTCGATACCTTGTCCACACACGAAATTGCACAACTTTTTTTCTTCCAAGCAAAAGTGATAAGTTGCCTTTTCTGTGAACAATTGTTCAAAGGTTAGGGTTAGAGTTAGGTTTAGATGCAGCAATACTGACAGGTCAAGGAAATTCAGGTCGAAGGCGAAGTCACGAAGTAGGAACTGGGCTTCCACACAGGTCATACTGAAGGCGACGAAAGAACGAAAGTAACACGATGACATGAAAGCAAGCAACACAGCACACAACTATAGAAGTTGTGGTGTTTTAGAGTTAGTGTAAAATGAACAGCGACTAAAACTAACCCTGAGTCTAAACCCCTGGACTGTTGCTGGAAACTCACTGCGAAATCTCGCAGCCGCCGAGAAAGGGTGAAAAATTGAACACTTCGCTGACATCAAATGTAAATTTGCTTTTGAATGGTGGAGCCTAAAGACCAGTTTTAGAACCGCTGGTTTATGAACCGAATTTTCAATCTGAAATGGTTCTGTATGAGAAACTACGAACTTGCTGAAAGTAATTGCTCCCAGAAGCAGTCAACTAGTGCTCAGTGAACTGCCGGTTTGCCTGACACGTATGAGGCAGGAAGACAAGGAAAAATCTCTCTTTTTGCACAAGCAACCGATGAGGGTATTATTTTTGTAATAGTGTTTCCTCTTAGTAATATGATATTAATAATACTTTCCATCTGCCTGTTTTGCTGTATAATTAATATCTGTCTTTTTCTTATCTTTCTTTCGCTTGTTTGTTCTTTCTTTCTTTTTTCTTTCTTCCTTCCTTCGGTCTCATTCTTTCTCTGTCCGTGCAACCATTTCCTGTGATTAGTTCTTTAATTTCCTTTATAGCAAGTTATTTGTATAGCTTTTGTTTTTCTTTCTTTCCTCTAGGCTTCGGAGCCATGAGAGAAATTCGTACCATCTTCGTTTAAATTTAAATCATTCTATGATACTTATATGACAACAAAGGCCTTATCCCTAGCTTGACTTCAATAACACTTTTCATTTACGTGCCTAATTTCTTTGTCTTTCTGTCTTTCTGTCTGTCTGACTGGCTGGCTATCTGTCTTTCTCGTGTAATCGATTGTGTTCTATACAAGATAGCTTACTGCATCGTTATCTCAGTTATTGTGAACTGTTCCTTTCTGAAATACTTTGCCATATATCCATCAGACTATCTGACCATCAATTAATATATCCATTCATCCACCCCTTCACCCATCTATCTATCTATCTATCTATCTATCTATCTATCTATCTATCTATCTATCTATCTATCTATCTATCTATCTATCTATCTATCTATCTATCTATCTATCTATCTATCTATCTATCTATCTATCTATCTATCTATCTATCTATCTATCTATCTATCTATCTATCTATCTATCTATCTATCTATCTATCTATCTATCTATCTATCTATCTATCTATCTATCTATCTATCTATCTATCTATCTATCTATCTATCTATCTATCTATCTATCTATCTATCTATCTATCTATCTATCTATCTATCTATCTATCTATCTATCTATCTATCTATCTATCTATCTATCTATCTATCTATCTATCTATCTGTCTGTCTGTCTGTCTATCTATCTGTCTGTCTATCTATCTGTCTGTCTATCTGTCTGTCTGTCTGTCTGTCTGTCTGTCTATCTATCTATCTATCTATCTATCTATCTATCTATCTATCTATCTATCTATCTATCTATCTATCTATCTATCTATCTATCTATCTATCTATCTATCTATCTATCTATCTATCTATCTATCTATCTATCTATCTATCTATCTATCTATCTATCTATCTATCTATCTATATCTGTCTATCTATCTATATCTATCTATCTATCTATCTATCTATCTATCTATCTATCTATCTATCTATCTATCTATCTATCTATCTATCTATCTATCTATCTATCTATCTATCTATCTATCTATCTATCTATCTATCTATCTATCTATCTATCTATCTATCTATCTATCTATCTATCTATCTATCTATCTATCTATCTATCTATCTATCTATCTATCTATCTATCTATCTATCTATCTATCTATCTATCTATCTATCTATCTATCTAATCTATCTATCTAATCTATCTATCTATCTATCTATCTATCTATCTATCTATCTATCTATCTATCTATCTATCTATCTATCTATCTATCTATCTATCTATCTATCTATCTATCTATCTATCTATCTATCTATCTATCTATCTATCTATCTATCTATCTATCTATCTGTATGTCGGCCGGTCGGTCTATTTGTTTATTTTCATGCCACACTGCTGTCTTTTTTGTCTGTGCTTCTTTCAACAAATCGTGCTTGCGTGTGATGTTTGCGTGCGTGCGTGAGTACGTGCGTGCGCGCGGGCGTGTGTGTATGTGTGTTCTTCATTCCTGTGATATCCCCCCCCTCCTCCGTGCCACACACACCCACACACCCCCCCCCACACACACAGACACACACACACACACACACACACACACACAGAGAGAAGGCTTTAAGTGTATACAGAGTACACAGTTTTGATTTTTCAGTATCGCACACCTTTTTTGTGTGCATAGTATTGACGACCGCACAACAAATTCTTCTTCTTCTGCTTCTTCCCCCCCCCCCCTCCTCCTCCGCCTCTTCTTTTTCTTCTTAATATGTCTTTTCCTCTTCTTTCTTCTTCTTCCATTGTTTATTATCCAATGAAGCATAGTCAGTCAACGAACTGACGACTATATACGTGTCAAAAATTAGGTCACGTTTGCGGCTGTGTCTCTCCAGCATGAGATAATAGTGTCACACATACACGTCCTGAATCGCCTTTTACGGCATCCTTGCAAGGCTGCCGTGTTACTCATTTCTCTATTGCAGTGATCTGAGGAGATAAGCTAGGGTAGGACCCTGTCCTACTAGACGGTGCGTCCTCCGGGTGGCGAATGGTAAAACGACCTCTAGTTACAGAGGTCAGTAGCGAAAATATTTGAATAGCAGACGTGGATCAAAATATTTTGTGGTCATTGAGAGAAGGCGAGCTAGCTGGTGGGACAGCTAGATTTATGAATTACACCATAACTCCGTGAAAATACCATTGGCGAGTGAGAGGCGCCATTATAAACTGTCCCCCCCCCCCCCAAATCCCCCCCCCCCCCCCCCCGCTGCCTTGCAGGGTATGTCGCTTAAGACAAAGGTTCTGGGCACTCCTCCGAATACGGTCACAAATTATTTACTTCTATGTTCTTCATTTGATTCCCCCCCCCCCCCCCCCAAGTATCCAGAAGCCATGAGTTGTAAACCATTTGGCTCGGTACTAAGGATATCGCAACCCCTCGGCCTTGATTCCATTATAGGTACCATTAATCTGGGAGAAATATGACTTTTCTGCCTACCGCCGGGAGTGAACCCAGACCGCAAGAAGTTCGTCACCCGGCCGCTGCGAAAGTTAGGATTAACCAACTACGCTAGAGAGCCGGGCTCTTCGTTTGATAAACTGCAGTTTCAGCTTGTCCTATTCTGTTCATCATCCCTGTGATGTTGTCCATGTGCCTAGATACTTACATTTTTGTTCTTGTTCCAGATTATCGCCACTGGCCTAATTTACTAGGGAAAATACAGCAGTGGTTTTCCCTTGATTTCCGCCGGTTTGTTTATGGTTCAACTCCTCAAAGGGATGTTTTTGGTAGTAAATAACTTGGGACCGGTATTCGGAAGAGTGCCGAATTCTTGCATGCTATATAGAGCCAGTTTTAGCATGCGGCTGTAAGTCCTGGATAATTAATAAACAAGCCGAACAAAATCTTGAGGCCGCGGAGATGTGGTTTTACAGAAGAATACTCAAAATTTCTTGGATAGCAAAAAAGAGCAACCCAAATGTTTTATAAGAAGCGAGTACTCGAAGACTAGTTATCACAAAATTTAGAAAGAGACAGTCATAATTTTGTGTTCATGGTATGAGAAAAAGGAAAAGGAAACATGTTGTGACCACTGGAAAGATCTGAGGAAGGAGAGACAGGGGAAGACCGCGCGATAAGATCCTTGACGGCACTTTGCCATGTCATGGAGAGGTGTCAACACACAAATGGATACACATGCAGCTGCGGATCGCAGATTGTGGAGAGCAGTGTTGCCACTTTGATTGTTTTACATCCAGATTAAGATGTTTTTCCTTGCATTTAGATAGCGTTTTTGACGTTTAGATGGTAGATGTTTTTCTATATGTTTTTATTTGGAGTGAATTTATAACATCTAACCTAAGAAACAGGATACATTTGACCTCTTAAATGCTATCTTGACAATAACATTTTGCCTGATAAGAGTAGGAAAAGGCTGTTCCACTTATCAGCTCCCCGATTGGGTATAAAAAGAAATTGGAACAGCTAAAGCATACCATAGTCATTTTGGATCTGAAGTTTCAACTTCATCATCCAAGCTAAGTTTATCCTGTGGATCTTGTGAGGCAGACTTCAGTAAAGATGAGGACATGATTCTTTAGGGTAAGTCGTATCAATTGCTACGCAATTTGTGACTCTTTCCATTTGGATGTTTTTTTTCTAGATGTCTTCCACCCATGTTTTTTATCAAAGAAAAGTGGCAACACTGGTGGAGAGGCATCGTCACCCATGCCAAGTAGTTTCAAGGGGGCGGCAAGCAGTTTGGAAATGGAGTTTACATATACTTGAAGTAATACGCTGTTTTAACTTTTTGAAAACTTAATTATAAATGTTTTTAAAAATTATAAGTAATTCAAAAGGCCAAAAGCGTGTTTGTTTTAAATATCAGTATGGACATCTACAATTTAAAATAGAATTGGATAACTCAGTTCATTAAAGACTTTGTTGGGAGGGGTGAAGGGAGTTGGGGAAAGGGTGCAGGGAGGTCCCTTGCTATATATTTAAAGAGGGCACAACCTGAAAAAAAGGTTGAAAACCTCAGCTTTAATGGGCCCTAGTAAAACAAATGCTAAAACGCCAACATGTATTTTTTTTTTTTTTTTTGAACGATATTTTCTGTACACAGTCTTGATAGCAACAAGTCAGAAAGAATTACAGGAAATGATAGACATTGTGGTGTTAGAAAGTGGAAGAATGGGCCTCAGTTTGAATAATGGGAAGGCAGAAGTAATGGTGGTATCAAAGAAACAAATTATTCCTAAATTTGTAATAAAAGTCAATGGTGTTTTTTTAGGACAAGTACAGAAATTTAAGTATCTGGGCACATGGATAACATCAGATGGAAGATGCATAACTGAAATAAGAAACAGAATAGGACAGGCAAAAACTGCATTTTGTCTTGTGCAACATATCCTTGTCATTGAGAGTTAGAAAAAGAATTCTTGCTTGCTACATACATCCAGTTTTAACATATGGATGTGAAACCTGGACAATCGGTACACAGGCCAAACAATTTTTAGAGGCCTCAGATATGTGGTTTTAGAGAAGAATGCTTAGAATACCCTGGACAGCCAAAAAGAGCAACCAAGAGATTTTGAAAGAGGCGGGACCCCGAAGACAACTTATCACAGATATCAGAAGGAGACAGTCATCATTTTTTGGCCATGTAATGAGAAGAGGGAAAATAGAACATGTTGTGACCACTGGAAAGATCTGTGGAAAAAGTGATAGAGGAAGACAACGAGAGAAGATGCTTGACAGTCTTGTTGCGTGGCATGGAGGTGTGTCGGCACCCGAACTGATACATGCTGCAGGAGATCGCAGATTATGGAAAGGCATGATCGCCCACGCCAGTCGGCAAGGCACCTGATGATGATGATGATTTTCTGTACAACAGAAATGTGGAGTGCGATATAGAAACATCTGGAATGCAACCAGCTGTTTCTTTATCAATCAGCAAGTATTTTAAAGAACGTCGCTCCCGTCACGGCACGCCTGAAATTCTCATTCCCTTTAGCCAACTCACCAGCCCTATGTGCTTTCATAGCCATTGCATCTTCACTGCATTTTATTCACATTCGTATGGGTCTTCTCAATCTGCCTCGTTTTCGGAAAACCGTACCCTCTATCACTGTTCTCTCCAAGCTATACATATTTTAAACATGGCTCAGAAGGCATAAAGAAGTCCCCGTAGCGGAGCGGCTAGACGCTCGCCTCAGATCAGAAGGTCGTGGGCTTGCTCTCTGGCAGAGCCAGACTTTAAAAAAAAATGACTTTGACTCCCAGGTAGACCCAGCCTTTATTAGGTACCGAGTGCAGTCCCGGCAAGTACAGGCGGCCGGGTTTTGCTGACCACATCACCCATCTTGTGCCGTTTGGTCTATAAAATTGTAGGTCTAGCCCTATATGCCCTATACGCCTACAGGCGTGGAAAACGGTCCTTTAATTTTACTAACCTACAGAAGGCCTAAGCTTTCTGGACCACTGTTTTACTTCACGGAAATCTAGATCGGTAAATGAAACCTACACCTAACTTCACTTGGGGAAAAGAATGGAGTTTGTGGAATGGGTTCCCAAGAGACTACTGAATGCCGTCAAGAAAAGCGCGCTAACCGATGCTGTTTGGTGGATTTTAACAAGCATCATTTAACTGTCCTGCCGGGAATATGAAAACACTTAATTGGTTGAGACGTGAGTGCTACGTAAAGTGTTAAATCTGGGGAAAGTTGTAATGCGCGTCACGCTTCTGTAAATAGATTAGAAGTTCGAGTATTTACCTGTTCAGTTTTATCTGAATGTTTACTAGTTTCTTTTTCTTTATTAAGTCCATATTGTGACTTGTTTGTTTGTGAAACGGTCTTTTTTGTTGTTGTTGTGGTGGCCCCCTCCCACTCCCCACCTTTTTTTCTCGGGTACTGGTTTGTGAATCATATTTTTTTGCTTCTTTTTATTAGTCTGTGTTTGTCTCATGTATTCTCCCCAATTGATCTTCATTTTCTTCTGTTATTTTTGTTTGTCTTATTATTCTGTCTGTATTTGTTTTTTAATCTTTTTGATAATCTTTCTTTCATTGTTTTCTTTATTTATTTTAGAGTCCTGGTCTTCTTCACGTTTGCTTTGCCATCTTGCTTTTTTTCTTCTTTGTTCCTCTACAGGTTACCGTGGACCCGTCCCCTCGCAGCATTACCCCTTTCAATTTTGCCATGTTCTTGCGTTGTTTATCTTGTTTTCATATGCTTTCTTTTATATTTGGACAGTGGTTTAAATGTTTAATCATGTTTGTTTTCTTTGTCATAGTCTGTTTATTAATTAGGCCTATGTGCTTTTGCACTTCATCATCATAAATGTTACCCTCTATATCCTATTATTTCTTCTCTGTTTTTTCTTAAATGATTTTTTTTTTCGTCATTTTTGTGTGTACAGCGTGTGACCTATTTACCCTAAACAAATCTTCCGATTCCTATTAAAATGTGTTTTGTTTTAAGCTGAGCATTACCTCAGTATTTCGCATCGCTGCTGGATCATGTTGCAGGCTGCAGAATCTGTATTTCCATTTCACATGTCTGAAGAAAGTTACAGTCTGCGCTGGTCGGACATTCGTGGGAAGATTTCTTTTACGTAGAGATGTTTAGGAGGTCTTCCTA
>CAJHNH020001475.1:15000-65000 GCA_905116865.2 Candidula unifasciata
TATACCTTCCTCTGTACAGTCTAATTAGTTGGCGCTCTACATACCCCACACCATTGGTAAAGATATTAAACCCTACAAGTAATTGTTCTCTGACCAGTCAAACGAAGTTTGTGGAGTATTAACTGGAACAGGGAATGTAGGTCAGCTTCAACCGGCAGTCATGGCTAAGCTCTCTGCGTCGAGTGTTTTTGACACAGATTCAGTGGGTGTGTTATAAACGGCCTGTGGAGACGGAATATATAGATAGGTACCCACTATAAACTTTGTATGTCTGAGTGCAGGTGTGAGGGTGGAGAGAGGATGATCTATGTGTGATAGTGTCTATCTATCTCCACTATATATATATCTGGCTTTCTATCTGTTGCACTAGTTTACAGACAGATAAATTAAGAGAGACACTGTCTGGTCAGAAAATTCTTTACTGATAAAATACAACTGCTGTGGAAAAGAAAGAAGTTTTAAAAGGCAGAATGTAAAACGGGCCTGCGTCCCCAGTTTGTAACCCTTGAAAAAAAAAAAAGTTGGTTTGTAGTAAACGGAATCAGTACCATCAAGGACATTGATTTTTAATGAAATTGCGGGAAAGGAACTAATAGTTCATGAATCAACTATTTTTTCATGATTCTAAAAAAAATAAAACTTGAGAAAACGCACACACACACACTCACACACACACCACACACACCTAGGCACACTGACAAGTATTAATGCACAACTTGTTAACCGTATCGTCATGCCAGCACACCAGCTGGATCGATTGCTGCTCTGTCTTCCTATGCAGCAGCCATCTCAGTGTCTCCATGCTCTAGGTACCCAAAAGGCGATGACTAACATATCTTTTTTGTCTGTCCTTCAGCTGGTTTCTGCATGCTTAGTCTTGTTTTTTATCCATTCCTACCGGGCTGTTCTTTGCCTGACTTCATTGTATCAACGACTTTCAGTATGTCTGCCCTATTCATACTTCTTCCTCCAATACCTTCAGCAGACATTGCCAGTCGTTGGCTCAGTTTCTTTCACCTCTTGTGTGTACAGTTAATATATTTTTAAGACGGCAATTCAGGATTCTGTCAGTCCAATCTTTTGTGTGCAGATTTTGCCATATTGATCTTATCAAGCATGCTTACTAAGTCTGTCACTATCAGAGCGTGATTCACATTCTGTCTGCCAGCCGCGCAAGTGCCCGTTGGACAAAAGCTACCTCCATCATCATGCTAAAAGTAAAGGACTTTTTTTCCATGCCTTGAGCCGTATTTGTCACATAGGGCTAGACCTATATTTTATAGACCAATCGGCACTGGGTTGGTGATGTGGTCAGCATCGTACCGGCTGCCTTTACTTCCCAGGACTTTACCTGGTATCCACTCCAGGCTGGGTTGACCTCGGAGCCACAGTCTTTTTTTTTTTTTTAAAGAAAAAAAAAAGTCCTGCTCAGTCAGGACCCGAACAACGACCTTGCAATCCGCAGTCGGGCGTTTAGCCGCCAGACTCCGTCGGCTCACCATGCTAGAAGTAGTTGGGCTGAATTCTCTCTTTGCTGTCTTCGCGTCTATATGCGCTGTCTATGTCCACCCAGCTCCCACCTGTCGAACCTCCGTGCACAAAATACACTGCAAAACGATAAACAACTTAAAGAAGACACAAACAAAAGTATGGCATGTACAGTAGTATTGTTTCAATGGCTCGCATGTATAGATACGATTGGCAAAATACATTAGTCGAATTATTATTACATTAATTAAAATATTTTTTTTTTTATAGATCAGGATTTAATTTTGGCACTGCTTTAAACTTGTAATCTAAAATCACATAGTGTCTATAGTTGCTACTTATTACTTGTACGTAAAGACATCCAACACATCTGGCCGACTCATTAGTGCCCCTTCTTTCGATGCAGCAGAGATCTTAGTAACCTAATGGTAGGCATCCCCAGTAGGAGTTGACCGGAAAATCTTCATTATTTACCGGGCAACCGGTTGGTGATAGCTTACATAACAAGCATACAGCGGAAGGTAAGAACAAAGCGTTACAATTCACAATGCAAAAAATTGTTTTTTGAGTGTATATATATTTCAAAAGCACGATTGAAATATTTCATTTTACTTATTTGTTTTACAGACACCTCTAAATATATAAGAGCGCTTTTGGAAATGCAAGCGGGTGAATAACGAAGGAAGGTAACAAACATACATAGATATATAATTTTTATTATATTTTAAAGGGAGGTTATACAAGGAATTGATATATGAAGTGTCATTCTGTCAACATTTGTCAAACTTTCATTCGCATTCTGCTACTCAGAAAACGCTTAAACATGTTCTCCCAGTCGAGGCAACCGATTGCCACCAACTTTACACTCATACCTTTGAGTATTGCACGGTACGGCCTTGTGTTAATCTGTGACACATGATACTCCATGTACTGCTCTTCACACGTCGTCTTGCAATGTCATCCTCACCAGCACAGGCTGCTTCAATTATAACTTCTTGGAAGATTGAACGAAGATCTTGGATTACATTCCAGCAACGAGATGGTTTTTGCCTTACTGTGTCGGACCTTCAGGTCCTGATGGTCTGCCATCCGGAGTGAGGTATTTGGTTCACAGGGTCTCAAACTGTGTTATGTATCAGCTAGGAGCTTTTTTTTTAATCAAGAAACCATGAATTGTTAACCCCTTTGGATATCGCAACCCTTCGACTTTGATTCCATTATAGGTACCATAAATTTTGATAAATGTTTTTTTTTTCTGCCTACCCCCTGGCGTGAACCCGGACCACCCATCTCTCTTTTTTTTTTAGGTCAGTAAGACATGGCACAGTTACATTTTCAGTTGTATGCACAGGTACATAGAGCATCATATATTCACAAATTAACAATAAGATTTGAAAAATATATATAAGAAAACATTAGGTTAGGTACAAGAAAAGCGATAATAATAGAAATAAAAGTAGATAAAAAAAAATGACAACAGACGTAAATAGAACATCATCATTCAGAATACTGTTGCTAATGTCATATTCAACATGTACTCAGTTAAGATACGTAGAACATACATACAGATGGGTTAAAATCGGGCGGCCGCCACAGAGAAATAATTTCTGATGAGGAGTTGGGGGGGGGGGGAAGCAGGAGTCAATCTCTTTCCCTAATAATAATATTAATAATGCTAATAATGCGCAACTAATCAAGCTTAGATCATGAGAGGGCCACAAGCCCCACCCCCCCCCCCCCCGCCCCTCGATCTATGAAAATCATCTAGGGCCTTAGGGAGACTCAGTTTTGTTTAACTGTGCATTAATAAGGTACCTGAGCCTCCAAATTCCGGCGCCCTAGACTAAATCCATAGCAACGAATAACAAGAATCGACTACTGGTTGCTCAAACTAGTGTCAATATTTGTTGGAGAATGGAAACGAAACAAATGTCTGTTCGCCTGGATGAACATTTATGAACATTTACTGATTTGTTTTAATTCAGACTTAAAATAATAAATTGCCTTGCCGACAAAAACGAACGATTATACTTGTCCATGTCTTGCCATTTCTTACAGGCATCTTTCACATTGTGTGCAGACAACTTTATCAGCCAAAAGGCTGGTAACAGTCTTGCTTCGTTTTACGTTCTCTATACTATTTGCCTAGATCTTTCAGAGAGTTGCAGTCCTATCGTAATCTATATGTATGCCCATATAACTGACTACATAACAAAAAGTAGCATATGTTTATAAAAGTCTCCAAACATCCCACATTTCCCTTCAGAAATTGTAAAATTCTTGTTATAAAAAGAAATCGTCAAAACAAACGTAATGACTATGTTATTGATCACTCGTACTCTTTTCACATCTTCCTCACTTCAGTTCACATCAAATTATGCACTGTTGTGACCCATCAGTTAAAATGTGTTTGTGTATGTGAACGTGTGTGTATGTAAATATATCGAATTGCACACACATATCCACTTTATGCGTGAATGTTAATCACAGACTTGCATTTGGTGAGCTTGTAAACATGATTACACGTGTGTACTTATTGTGTAGTTATCACCAGAAATAGATAATACTAGTTAACGTTGTTTAGTTGTTAAGGAGCATTGTTCAGGGGAGATAATCAGTTGATCTGGCGGACACACAACACATACAGAAAAGGCAAGACAAACATACAGATTACTGTGTTAAATCGGTAAGAGAGAATGAAAAAAAAAGGGGGGGGGGGGGAGAGAGAGAGAGAGTATTCAATTTGAATTCGCATTCTATCTACATTAACTTAATTTAACTGCAGATGTTTTATAAATGCACGTGTTACTGATTTTTCTGCTGCTTTTATTGATCCCATGGGAATTTTTCGATTTCGCATTTGCACCAGTTCTGCCTGTTGATCAAACATAGTATAGAAAAAGTAAAGATCCCTTTTCACGCCTTTCGGCGCATCGGGCATATAGGCAGAGCGTCCCATATTTTTACAGACCATCAGCACTCTGTGGGTAATGTGGTCAGCATTACGCCGGCTGTCTTTACTTTCCCAGGACAGCCCATAGGTTAAACAAAAAACCAATATAACAACGATGTGATAGTATGTTAAAATAAAACACAAGACAGACTAATAGCTATATATTGATGTTTACTGAAATAAAACTGGTTTTCTGAATTCCTGGCACACTTGAAAGACTCGTGAGATCCTAGATATATAATAATTATTGTAAACAGGAACATTGAAAACAAACAACAAATTATGGAGTAGCAGTAGTGTCATGTATAAAATTGATGCATACGTATTATTTTGATTTTCATTGGCCTAAATGTAACTGTGTTTAGGGTCCGAAATGAAGCCGAATAAAAGCAAATATGAGCAGAAGAAATAAGCGTTCAATGAATATTCTGTGCTTTTTATTTCTTTTGCAGTTAGGACCATACCGTTATATTTGATGTCTCAAAAAGTCGCCACAGGAACATCAAAAGTAAATCATCCAAGCAAAAGTTGATATCCGTCGCTATTATTGTAGTGTTAAATACAGACTAAGGTTTGTAAATTAAATACTGGTCTGTCGAATGACTGATGTGGTGGTACATTTCTCGAATTTTGTTTACATTTGCTTTCAGCCGATTCCCAGCCGACTGTAGGAGTGACAGAATACAATGTGTCTACTGCAAACATGCAGCAACTACTGCGTCCTAAGCACTTTGAAATTCTCGACAAATTAAAAATAAACATGTATTGTGTTTATTATTTGGTCCCTTAATATAATACATATGGCAAGAAAACTTAATGTTTTTGTTTCTCGACTTTTTAGATATTAATATTTGTTTTCCAGTCTTATATAAAACGTACTGTATGTCTTTTTTTTTTTTATAATCAGTGTAGCAATCAATCAAAACACACACTAATTTCAGAAAACAATCAGAGAGACTCACTTTATACAAAAGTTATTTGCCTGAATGGTTGTCTACAGTTCCATAATTAAATCTAACACTCTTACGGAAACATATACAACAATTCATGTGCCTGAAGATCAGCAAGAGGCACTGCTTCATATGGTAAATGTTCATTTACACAAACAACTTCTTGCTATAAACAGCTCTGGCATAAAGAGCTGCTTTGGGTATTTCAGGGACGTAGGTTGCGTTGAAGCACTCGCGTGGAACCTCAAAGTCGTTAGGGTTTACCACGCCCTGAACCACGTTGTAGAAGTGGGTGATGGAGGTGCGGTTGAAGTCGGTCTCATCCACGACAAACTGGCTGATGGGGTAGCAGTTGGCCAGGGAGAATTCGCCGATCCAGGTCTCACCTTCAGAGGAAGATTTACAATTATAATTATTGTATAACACATGATGTCACTTACACACACGGACGCACTAGTACTTACGCACACACGCAAGCACACGCAAACACCCAGACACATGATTAGAATAAAACGATAACAATCCACTCCGGGGATTCTCTAAAGTATAAACGTCACGACAGGATAATGATAGACTACCAAATGAATTACTGTTATTCAATTTAATAATTTAAAATATTCAAAACTAAGTATCAAAACTGGCTGTTATAATTGACAAACGAATAAACTTCTGTTTGCAAGTTAAAGTAGTTGCCAATAAAAGCTTCTATCTATGTGATTATATTTATCGACTTCTGATAACTAAGATGTGGATCTTTAAGTCGAGCTCTTTCCACGTGTATCAGTCCTAAGTTTAGACCAAGATAAAGGCTCACACTTCTTTCATTGTGTCATCATGACATTAAAGCAATGTTTCATTTCCTGAGCCCATAGCATCTTGCCAGCATATGTGTTTATGTCTGGCAAATTAACATTCTAATCGTACAGCGACGCGAGAAGAAGTGACCACGTTTCTCGAAATCTGTGTGTTGCTTGCTGTCTACCGCGTAGGAGCGAGTCATTCTCAGTTAACAGTTCACCAGGTTATGCAGGGATGAACAACTTGAACTTCATCAACGTCATTTAAAAAACCCGCAACGTTGCTGAAATCAGATGTTTTAGCCCATTAGGCGTTGATTTAACACCCTAGCTGTAAGCCAAAATACAATATTCCAGCCACCTTTTTGAGAAAGAACGTTGGAGAAGGAGAAGAAGAAGAAGAAGAGAAAGAAGAAGAAAAAAAATGAGCTGATAACGATGATGTTGATGATATAAAAAGCACTAGCAACAGGAGAGTGCACACAAATGTCTGAAACCACCACGTTTTTAAATAATACTCTTAAAGCAAAGACAGAGCTGCTGCTGTTGATACTTCTGAGGCCAGTCCTACGTCATTTCCGGTATTTTAGACTCTCCGCATGCCCATCTTTTCTGACTAGACCATATTTTGAAATTATTGTCTTCAATAAATGCACCTAATTATTATTGTGGAGAAAACACACGGTTTGTCATTAACAACGGTTACTTACGCCTTCTGCCCGGGATCCTGTCTGACCATCTGTCGACAACAACAGCTTCGTTAGGACCGCCAAGCTGGAACTCTCCTTCAAACGTTGAGTTGAAAGGCACTTCGAAAGGACGGAATGGCCCAGAAGGAAACCTGATGCACCGTCTGTTTCTGAAGTCTAGATCAAAGCCAAGGTCCACGCGATGGAGAAACAAGAATTCGTGCCCACTGAAGATATTAAAAAAAAAAAAAAATACACACCATTAGAATAATACCTGCTAGCAAGTCTTAATTATCATAATCTGGAAACTGATCCTTCTAGTTAGTCTCTCTGACTGCGGCCTGGCAGGAGAGCTTCTTATATCTTAACAGACAGTCCAATTGGCTCTTGTACTTTCATGCCAATGACGGCTTTATCTCGGACGAGTCCACTTTCCTGTTCTTTGGCTTTTAGCAAAAATGAATAAGACATCACACATGTCCTTTAGTAGCCATTCTGATAGAATTCACGCACGTTAGTAAAGGTTACAGTGGAATACATTCTCTCTGGTCGGAAAGGTGATAGAACATTTATTTCTAAACTGGCACTACAGTCTGTATTTAAAGGGGGTGGTGTTGGCAGGCGGGGTCGTGACCCTGACCATTGAAGGCTGCATGGCGTCGCCACGGACTTTGTATAGAAGACCTAATTGTTAATGAGAGTGTGAGACAGAACAGACACTCTAGAAATTATAATATCTTCTCTTTGTAGATATAATACAGTTCGCCTATATCAGTTTGTATTCTCATCATGTCTCTGTTGATATATAAAGACCTAACGAGTGGTCTTCGCGGCTCCTGGTTTGCTGTTTCTCTACCTATGGTATCCCATGTAGTTTTTCTTCATTCCACTTTTTACCGTCCGTCTCCAGGTTTCTTCATGCCCCAGTTCGCTGTGGCTCAGTAAGTGTAGATACTATTCACGAGGACTTGGTTGTACTCTCAAACATGCTACCCTGTTCTAGCATTCCGGCATCCAAAATTAACAGTGATTTTTTGGTGAAGAAGATTTACAGTCGGGCTGTTGACTTCCCCTCTGCCTTATCCCCAGCGATCATTTCGTTATTTATCCGGCTTGTTTCATTTCTTTCTTCCGGTGCACTGTTTTTAACTTGATCCTGTTTCCAAACCAAGACACTCTGTTTACAAAAGTGGATTGTCAATCGCTTGCCTGGAGGACAAGAGTGCTAGCTTGGCCTGACGCTTCTTCTCTAGGCATGTCTGACATGGTTAGACCTGCCATGGGTACAAGTTCCCCATAGGCATAGCTCTGAGAATTATTGGAGCACACAAACCTTCCCGCGACATCCAGACGCTAGCATCCTGGGTTGGATGCAATACTGTAGAGCACCTACACTCTCAAGATTGCTATCAATTCTTTTGGCATCAACACAGCGACATGGGAGGCTGTTGTACAATACCGTTCTGGATGGCATGCATCCCTCAGGCATGGTGCATCAGCCTGCCAGGCAGCGGACGTTGCACAGGCAGTGAAACTGAGGTAGACTAGAAATAACCGTATTGCTAATCCAACACTTTACTGCGGCCTCCATCTGTTGTCCGCACTGCTCAAGAACTTTCTCGGCTCATATTTAACTAAACAGCCACTTTTGTACTGATAATCATTCATCATTACTATTCTGAATGAAATTTGGTCTTCATCTCTCGTGATGGACAAACAACACACAACACTATAGAACACATACTACTTAAAGGCAACATCATGAAAGAACAACTTGCCTGTGGTGGGAATTAATACAAAACAACCTAGACCGTTGTGGAAAATATGACAGTGTCTTCTCTTTTCTCGATAGATAATGTCATTAGAATCCTTAATTTTCTGTGAGAATAAAAGGGACTAAACCGTGCTGGAAATAATAATCTAGAACACGTACTCTTTGATGGGGATATATGACAGGACAAATATTATCTGTTTGTAATACTATGATAGAACATTCACTCTTTGATAGGAATATATGACAGGACAAATATTATCTGTTGGTAATACTATGATAGAAAATTCACTCTTTGGTGGGAATATATGACAGGACAAATATTATCTGTTGGTAAAACTATGATAGAACAGTCACTTCTTGGAGGAAATATATGACAGGACAAATATTATCTGTTGGTATTACTATGATAGAACACTCACTTCTTGGTGGAAATATATAACACAACAAATATTATCTTTTGGTAATAATATGATTGAACAGTCACTCCTTGGTGGGAATACATGACAGCACAAATATTATCTGTTGGTAATACTTTGATAGAACACTCAATCCTTGGTGGGAATAAATGACAGATAACTATTATAAATTGCTAATACTGTCCTAAAACAATTACTCTTTAAGGGAAATATATGAGAGAATAAATATGATCTATTGATAATACTATTATAGAATACCTAGTTCTTGGTGAGAATGTATAACAGCAAAAATATTATTTAGTGGGAAAACTATGATAGAACACTTACTTACTCCTTGATCGGAATGTATGACAGAACAAATGTTATCTTTTGCGAATAGTATGACAGACAAATTACTCCTTGATAGGAATATATGACAGAATAAGATAATTTCTATTGTCTGATGGATAATGCTACAGATAGATAATTTCTCTGGTGCAGCACTACTCCTTGATAGAAATATACGACAGATCAGACAATTTCTCTGGTGCAGCACTAACTCCTTGATGGAAATATATCAGAGGGAAAAATATCTGTTAGGAATAATTAGAAAGAACACTTACTCCCTGGTGCCGTTAAAGAAAGATTCCTCAAAGAGAACCACCCTGGCGTTGCTCCTGTCATATTCACCGGAGTAGCGTCGGAAATACGTGTCTCCGTAGTTGTGGCGGGCGGCACGGAACTGTCAGATATGAGAACATAATGTATCATTGTTGTGGTTAGCGGCATAGAACTGTCATACATGAGAACATAATGTATCACTGTTGTGGTGGGCGGTATAGAACTGTCAGACATGAGAACATTATGTATCATTGTTGTGGAAGGGGGGGGGCGGCGGTATAGAACTGTCAGACATGATAACATAATGTATCATTGTTGTGGGGGGCGGTACAGAACTGTCAGACATGATAACATAATGTATCATTATTGTGGTGGGCGGTATAGAACTGTCAGACACGATAACATAATGTATCATTGTTGTGGGGGGCGGTATAGAACTGTCAGACATGAGAACATAATGTATTATTGTTGTGAGAGGGGGGGGGGGGGAGCGGCATAGAACTGTCAGACATGAGAACATAATGTATTATTGTTATGAGAGGGGGGGGCGGCATAGAACTGTCAGACATGAGAACATAATGTATTATTGTTGGGGGGGGGGGGGGGGGCGTAGAACTGTCAGACATGAGAACATAATGTATTTTTGTTTTGGGAGGGGGGGGGGAGGGCTTCATAGAACTGTCAGACATGAGAATATAATGAATCACTGTTGTAGTGGGCGGCGTGGAAATGTCAGACATGAGAATATAATGAATCACTGTTGTTGTGGTCGGCAGCATAGAACTGTCAGACATGAGAGTATAATGAATCACTGTTGTGGCTTCGTGTGCACTTTCCGAAACCTACAGTAACCCCTCACTGTCTTTACTTTCCTCTACATTATAACCATTGTTTCAGCGTTGTGATATTTTAGAAGAGTAATTTATTTGTATTTCACAATCTCTAAAAAGACTTTGTCATCATCAATCAGCAAACACTGTACAGTACCTCACTCTCGTCACAGCCCGCCTGAAAGTTTCCCTTTCTCTAACCTTTTCTCCAGCCCTATATCTGCATGTTCAGTTCCTTGTATCCATTCTCACGAATATCTACCTGCCTGGGTTGTCGGAAACTTTACAGTCCATCGTCGTTCCCTTTAAGCCATGGCAACGTTTATCATGACCAAAATATCTCATCTTTCAGGACACGGTGCTTTTTTTTGAGCCAATTCTCCTCGATGTTCAGATCATGAAGGTTGTCGGTGTGTTTCTCGCTCTTGGTCTTTGGTAATCCTACTTAGTCTTTGGTATTCTCAGAATTGTTCTGTAGAATTTCGGTTTAAAAGCTTAGCTTGTTTTTCTCCAGTAATCAATAACTAGAGTCTATGACCTACATCTGTCAGCTGCCACAGGAAAAGATGAAAGATTTCACAGAAGTTTTGTAACTCGCTTGGAAGTGCAGTACATGGCTGTAATTGTATACATCTATCAAAACTGCAGCATCTGCATCTCGCAGGTTATGTAGATTATAATCGCCAAAGCGCACTCCTGGTCTGTCTGTGACGTTTCCAAGTGTAGCTAAGTTATTAGCCCCACTATAAATTACGAAGAACACATATGACCTTGGGAAGTAAGGTTAAGCGATATTAAAATGTGATACATTTTTCTATCACAGGGGCTGCGTGGTCTCGAGATATGGTGTCCGCCTCGAGTGCTAGAGGTCACGGACTCAGGCGCCGGTGAATGCTGGGATTTTTTTCTGTTCACATAGACTTCTAATAATTTCCCCTGGTCTCTGGGTAGTCAGATCGGACGCCCGTGAGTATTGTTGCACACGGAAAAAATCCTTTGGCAACTGAAAATCGAAAAAGAGTAGCCTAATGGCTCTGCCCGGGCAAAATTTGGAGCGAAAAAATCTACCCAAATTTCAGGATCCTGGCCAGTGCCACAGAGCCCGTGCACTGCGCTGAGATACTTCGGATTTAGACTAGAGTTAGAAGTAGAACGGAGCACTTATGGGTTACTATCCGTGTGTCATGATGTTGTTCATTCTTCAAACATGTTTTTCTCTCACACAGGACAGAAAGTGACACCAGGCTTGTGTGGCCGTTACGAGTTCTGTGACTGGAATTTCTTTGGAGGTTAAACGGATTATTGGGGATCTGCCCTGGTATCTTTCCATCCGGACTGAGAATTTAGAATCTCTGGTGCATTCAGGTTTACATCAACCAGAAAGGGATTTGAATTTGGACAACATTACTTCGCAGTTGTCAGGCGCACTAATGTAGCTGTTTTATATAACTGAATGGAGTTTTCCAGATTTGCTCCTGCTATTCGCATCTGAATATTGGCTATTTGAGTCACTGATTGTCAATCTAAAGGGCAATCACTGTGATTTAGAGCAGGGTGTGGAGTAGAGGTGGGAGTCTCTGGATAAACTGTAGAGTGACTTTTTTTCCTTTGCAAAAAGTGGAAACAACAAAAACAAAAACGCGAAATTCCGTAGCTCCAGCGAGGACACCATGAGATCGAAACATCCTCGTTCTACAAACAGTTGACCGAGTCAGAAATGGAACTCACCACCTTCAGAGTCTAGGGTATACTGCTTAATCACTTCACCTAAAGACCCAGCAGCAGTAGTAGTAGCAGCAGAAGTAGCAATGGTAGCAACAGCAACAGCAGTAGCAACAATAGTAGCAGCAGGAATATTAGTAGTAGTAGCGGCGGTAGCAGCAGCAGTATTAGTAGTAGTAGTACTAGTAGTGGTAATAGTAGTAGTAGTAGTAGTAGTAGTAGTAGTAGTAGTAGTAGTAGTTGTTGTAGTAGTAGTAGTAGTAGTATCAGCAGCGGCTGCAACAGTATGTTTCTCATAATATAAAAACGAGTCATATTATGTTTACTTCAAAAAATATACTAGAGCTTATTATCTGGTAATGCTCCCCCCCCCCTTTTTTTGTTTGCCCCCACCCAGCAGCAGTATTAGTAGTTGTAGTAGTAGTAGTTGTTGTTGTTGTAGTAACTGCAACAGTAACAGCAGCAGTAGCAGTAGCAGCAACAGCAGTAACAGCAGCAGAATGTTTCTCATACAATAAAAACTACTCGTATTATGTTCACTTGTAAAAAAAATGTGCTAGATATTATTATCGGCTGATATTCACCTCGCCCTCCCCCCCCCTTTTTTTTCCCTCGTTTAGAAAATGTAAATTTATATAGTTATTTTTTTTTTTTTTTTTTTGAACAGTCATATTATCTTTTTCTGAAAAATCCTTGTAAACTCTCCGGCAATTCAGCTTCCGTTAAATAAGCATTTCTTGTCCCTGTAGCCCGCTGCTCGTACGATCTTAATTAAGGCTAATACGTCTAATGGGGCTTATATAAAAATCGTCCTGAACAAAACATTATTGTAGGGCTTTATTTAGGAGTGGGTTTAAAAAAACAAAAAGTAAAATACGGTAGTAGTGGTAGTAGTATTGCCAGAAGAAAAGAAGGAGGAGGAGGTGTGAATGAGGAGGAAGAGAAAGAGAAACACAGTGATCAATTGGGAATATACTATAATAGATAGCAATATTAAAATATTAACAGTTTATAAATCTTAACATAAAAGTTGGCTTTTACTGAGAATTATTCAAGGACATACATACCACACTTAGAAATCATACCTATGTACATTATTTCAGAACTGCGTAGTTGTCAACATTTTTTTCTTTCCAAATATATTCCATGATTAAGTTAATTCGGCACATCCGATATTTACAATTTACAAACTGCCAGCTGGTGGAGACATGTTGGTCTCATTATCTCTTCTTCCTAATTATAGAAAGCTAGCCAGGACAGGCTCGAATACTTTCAGGTTCGAGTTATCGTCCCACTGTAAGAAACGATACTTGTTTGTAATTTTCAGGTGAAAAGAAATAAAAGAGGGTGGCGGAGGAAACAAGGGACGGGGGGCGGGGGGGGGGGAGGGGGCTAGGATGAAATACACCGGTAAAAGGAACAATTGGAAGGAGCATAAATATGGATAGATTACCATGAGTCAATTTACTGGTGTGCAATATTATTGAAGTATTATGTAATGGTGTGCGATATCAATGTAGTATTATGTGATGGTGTGCGATATCATTGTAGTATTATGTAATGGTGTGCGATATCATTGTAGTATTATGTGATGGTGTGCAATGTTATTTAAGTGTGTATTTGATGGTGTGCGATAATAATAAAGTCTGTATGCAGTGGTGTGCGATATTATTAAATAATGCACCTAATTGTGTGTGAAAATAAAAAAAAAAAACTATATGTAATGGTGTGCGAAATTAATGATGAATGCACCGAATGGTGTTTGATAATAATAAAGTCTGTATGTAATGTTGTGAGAAATTAAGAAAAAAATGCACCTAATGGTGTGCGTTAAAAAAAAAAGTCTGTATGTACTGGTGTGCGATATTAGTGAAGAATGCACCTAATGGTGTGCGAAAATAATAAAGTATTGTCAGGGCCACTGGTAGAGAAAAAAAAAATACACCAAAAAAAAAAAAAAAAAAAAAGAGGGAAAGGGGGGGGGGGGGAGAGGGGAGGTCACTTCCCCAAACGACGCCCTTCACACTGTCTTACACATTTTTCTAGGCGAATGGTTAGTTGTGGGTTTGTGTGTGGGAGAGGGGGACAAGTCGTTTAACGTGCAACCCCACCCATTCCTGAAGACAGGGGGGCTAAGGAAACATCTTCAATGATTATATATTAGGGCAAGAATATCCCTCAAATCATGCATAGAAATTAATTATATAATGGTGCTAGAGTGTCCCTCTAATCATGTATAGAAATTAATTATATAATGGTGCTAGAATGTCCCCCTAATCATGTAAAGAAATTATTTATATAATGGTGCTAAAATGTCCCTCTAAGTATCGAAATTAATTATATAATGGGGCTAGAATGTCCCTCAAATCATAAGTTATATTTGCAAGTATTTGCTCACTTTATTATTGCGAAGATATTATTATTATTATTATTATTATTATTATTATTATTATTATTATTATTATTATTATTATTATTATTATTATTATTATTATTATTATTATTATATGTCTGGGTTCACGCCCGGGGGTAGGCAGAAAAGCTTCATTTCTCCCAGATTTACGGTATCTATCATGAAATCGAGGCCCAAAGGGTTGCAATATCCATAGTACCGAGCCAAAGGGTTAACAATTCATAGTTTCTGGATATTAAAAAAAAAAAAAAAAAAAAACTTTCTTGGAAGGTCCCGTTTTCAGGTCAAAATAGTGTTTGGACATCTCATTTTAGCTCACAAAAGTATGGTCACCCTGGATGTCGGTTTTCGATAAAAGTGATTCTTCAGAAAATCCTGTCACACTTACCACTTCACTTTATTGAAAACTATCTTCAAGACACCTCCTACTCAAGAGTTACATCGACTCGTTTATCCGGTTTGCTCCTAATAACTTCTTATCTGTCCTGAGTATAATGATAGTCAGGGTGAAAGTTCAAAGCTTGTTTGTAGAGTTCACAGAGACACCCACCATTCCAGCTTAGATTTCGCTTAATCAGTGTAAGTAAAACAGAGATAAAAGCATCTCTAGATATGTGTTCATCGGTTTGTCCCTGAACTTGTCTGGGCCCGCATATGTTTTAGCTATCGTCTGCCTGACGATAATTCTTATATTCATTTGACTCGTTGTTGTCTTCGTCCTCCCCCTCCCCACCCCTCCTTTTCGTAATATCTTATTTTTTCTTCTTCTTCTTCTTCTTCTTCTTCTTCTTCTTCTTCTTCTTCTTCTTCTTCTTCTTCTTCTTCTTCTTATTTCCATAACATGCATTTTAGATAGCAGCCATTGGTACTCTGAAAAACTAGTGCTTAGAAGGGCCGAATGTCAGACGGGCCTGCGTGCCCATTCGTAACCCTTTGAAAATAAAGTTTGTTCGTTCGTTCGTTCGTTCTTCTACTTCTTCTTCTTCTTCTTCTTCTTCTTCTTCTTATTATTATTATTATTATTATTATTATTATTATTATTAATAATATTATTATAATTATTTTCTTCTTTTTCTTCTTTTTCTCCTCGTCCTCAGAAAACATGGAGAAGATAGAAAAATTCTCTCTGAGAAAAACGAGGATTCTCCTCCTCGGAGAATAAGTCCTTCCCCTGCGTCCTCCTCTCAAATTCTCCTTTGAAAATTAAGCCTCCTCGTTCGTTCTCCTCCTTCTTCTTCCTCCTCCACCTTCTTCCTCTTCTTCTTTCTTCTTCTCCCCCTCCTCCTCCTCCCCCTCTCTCCTCCCTCACCCTTCTCGAGAAGGTCCCCCTTCTCCTCATCCCCATTCTCCTCCTCCCCCTTCTCCTCTCCTCCCTCCTAAGGAGATCTCGCCTTCCCCCCTTCTCCTCCTCCCCCTTCTCCTCCCTAAATCTAAACCTCCTAGTTCTCCCTTTCTCCTCCCCATTTTCTCCTCCTTGCCGCCCCTTCTCCTCCTCCCTCCCTGATTCTCCTCCTCCCCCCTCTCATCCATCACTTACTCCCCCACCCCCTTCTCAGCTCCTCTCCACCTTTCTTGTTCCTACTCCCACCTTCTCCTCTACCCACGCTTCTCCTCCTCTCCCTCTCCATTTTTCCTTCAGGTGTTAGGCGTTGGTTGATTGGGGTGTTTTCCCTGACTGTGCCCTGCTTCAAAGCGGTGTGCATAAGAGATCTCGCCTTCGCCATGAATTTTCTCTACCTGCCAGCATTTCTGCACCTAATCCTAATCCTAACTAAACCTAATTAACTAGTTTGCATGTGGACTGTGGGTCCTTTTCAGGGCTCTTAGCCGCCTCCACCAAAAGATGGCCCCGTTCTGGGCCCGTCCCCAAAATATTTCTGATTGGCATCCTCTCTCTAACTTCTGGCCCAGAGAAACACCAGCTGAAGCTGAACTTCACAGGTCGATGAGTGAATTACATAAGCCAGTGAAGTTCACAAAAGATACAACATTGCAGATGTAGATAATCCATCGCAGGCAAACGAAAAAAGAAGGAAAATCAGAGCAACGAGATAGGATGATATAAAAGAATAGTACCGCGGTGTGTACCTTTACCTTCTTAGACACTTTGTAGCGAGTATCGACATCAAGGAAGAAAGCCCTGTCTACTACTACTACTACTACTACTACTACTACTACTACTACTACTACTACTACTACTACTACTACTACTACTACTACTACTACTACTATTACTACTACTACTACTACTACTACTACTACTATACTACTACTACTACTACTACTACTACTACTACTACTACTACTACTAACACAATCACATTTAATACGGATACAAATACTACTACTACTACTACTACTACTATACGACTACTACTACTACTACTACTACTACTACTACTACTACTACTACTACTACTATCTACTACTACTACTACTACTACTCCTACTTCTACTGCTACTACTACTACTACTACTACTACTACTACTACTACTACTACTACTACTACTACTAACACAATCACATTTAATAGGGATACAAATACTACTACTACTACTACTACTACTACTACTATACTACTACTACTACTACTACTACTTCTACTACAACTACTTAATACTACTACTACTACTACTAGTACTCCTACTTCTACTGCTACTACTACTACTACTACTACTACTACTACTACTACTACTACTACTACTACTACTACTACTACTACTACTACTACTACTACTACTACTACTACTACAACTACTATTACTAACTTCTACTACCAACACCACCACAGTTAATAGGGATACTACTTCTACTACTACTACTACTACTACTACTACTACTACTACTACTACTACTACTACTACTACTACTACTACTACTACTAATACTACTACTACTACTACTACTACTACTACTACTACTACTACAACTACTACTACTACTTCTGCTTAGTGTCTACCATACAGCAAACCTTTCCGTTCTTTTCTGTATTTGTCTGCATGATTACATTTCGCTGTTATCGCCATAGCGGAGTGTCAAGCACGCTCGCGGCGGGTGGCTCAATGGTGGTGTTTTCATACATCCATACAGATAGGGATTCTCTAATTGACCAGGAATGTCGATTTAGTGTAACCTGCGTATCACAAAGTGTTCTGATACGCAAAGGGAGCAGGTTAAATATATATTTATATATAAACACTTCGTAATGCCGGGATGCCGGGTTCGATCCCCGCTGCGGGCCATGCGCCTTGCGTTAGTTTCAACAGTGGAATCAAGAAAGCCGACCGCCCAGAAAGCAATAGCAAACTACAGGACGTAAATTTGCCTAGAGAAACCACACAACAGCCAGAAGCTGTTAGAGTTGGTTCTGCAACGTCCTGTAAAGGATACGCAACAACCTTTATAATGTAAAAGTTATGCTCATAGACTGTCTTGATCTTCCACTGTCATATATAGTTTCTATATTGTGAAAATTGTTCAGGTAAACTTTTTCAGAAACGTTTATGTGGTGATGTATAGTGTTTTACTGTGTTACTAGTTTCTAGTCTCATTATCAGAAAGTTAGATTTATTCGTGTCCTTGGATATAGCACATATTTAAGGAAAATCAGCTCCATTCGGGAATTAGAAGCAGATTGTATGCATCTGCAATGAAAATATACCAGTGTTTCTCAAAGTTTTCTTAGTCACGACAACTTTTTTTTTTATTACATTTTTTTTTCTATGTAAAAAATAGAAAATTACAAAAAAAACTCGTGTATTTTCTAAAATTTCGCGGCGCCCCTGTGCTCCTCCGGGCACCGCGGCCCACAGTTTGGGAATCACTGAGCTATACAATTTTTAGCATAGCTACTTTAGTAGCGGAAGGCTCAGTTATTAAAATAAAATTGTCCATGAAAGAAATAGAGTAAATAGTTTTCTTGTATGTCTTATGTTATATCTGGCAACTGATGCTAGTCCCATCTGTTCATAGACATTCATCGTTTGACGTATCACATGGTTGGTTGATTAATACCTAGTCGATGTCCTCAACTTCACAGCAGAAGAGTGCATAGCTTTTGAAGAAACTAAATGTGCACTATTAAAGCCAGATTTGTTTAGTGTGATCTGATCAAATGTAGAAACAGCATGAGAAGACATAACACGTTGTTGAGGAAGAACCAATTTAGATGACTCTTTGATGAGAAATAGCAATTACAAAGAAACAAATATTTTCCCCTAATCAGCTCTGTTTGCAAAGAAACACAAATGGCAGAAAACAAACATCGCATATCTATGATTACTTACCGATAGTTCGCCTGGTGCCTGACAAGGAAAAGCCGCATTTGCAACGCAAACGACAGCAGCAATCACCAACAACAGCATCATCTTTTTGTTTAGCTTCTGCAACAACAGAGCAACGGAGGTCCACAAACTCGCAGTCTGAAGCCTGAGAGAAGAATGGTAAAGTCCGCACACGGCTCCCAGATATTAGCTATATCAGCTCTGGTTCAATCATCCTCAAGTGTTCACTAATCAGTTTGAAAAAGAGGACCAAATTATGAAAGATCAATCTAGTTTAAAACGATATAACTGATTGGCTTTATCTTAGTAAGTTAAGTAACCCAATCTGTCCTAAACTTATAATAAGGTTAAAATGTACTTGCCCATAATATCAGCGCAATGATGTGACTAGTATTAGGCAGGCAAGCAGATTTATAGATACCGATGATAATCTATAATTTATCATTATGTTTAGGTTAAGTTTACACGAGGGATCAACATCATGGCACAAGGATAGTAACCCATAAGTGCCCTGTTCTACTTCTAAGTCAAGTCTAAGTCAGAATAATTTCATTGCACGAAGTCTGTAGCCTATTCCCAATTCCAATTCGTCCAACAAAAATTTCAAATTTGATCCTTTTTCAGCCCCCACGAAGGCCTGCTTTATCGAGGAAGGTTACTTTGCTGTCTTATTTGATTTCCTTTTATTTGTGGTGTGTAGTCACACCTGATATTACGGTTCTTTGCTTCCTTGCTGTGCTGCTTGTGGTTTTTTGGTCTGGTGTGGGCCAGATCTCTTTGTGGTTGTATCTACGGGTATTAGCTGACTGTTGCTGGTGCTTGGCTTGCCTCGTGCTCGTCGCTGTGCTGGTGCCCTGTTGCTGCTTGGTTGTCGATCTGTAAGCCGCCGGAAAAAGCCAAACAAACATCGGTCCACGTCGTCATAAACAATGTTCCCTTTCAAGAATACCAGGGCGGTCACAATCTGTTGTTGTGATCAGCCCGTTGTTTTTTTTTTTTTCACGGAGTGTGGGGAAGTAGTGGAAGTGAGATAGATTGAAAATGAGAGATCATATTTGCTCGAATGTGCCAGTAGATGTGATAGTTAGATCGGGAGAATGAGAGTGACAGATAAAGGTAGGATCCACCCTGGTGTGTTGAGGTCCCTTGGTCTGAAATAAAAGTGAAAGGCATTTGTTAAAATACATGTGGGGTGGGGTGGCATGATGGAGACTGGAATTCCCAAGTGCTGGTCCCCTTAGGTGCAATGCCCTCGGCTATCTGCTTCGGAGCGTCGGGTGGCCTTGTGGTAGTTTCCGTGGTCTTCTTTTTCCTGAAAATATACTAGGTTAAAAATTTTGGTTAACTCTATGGTGATTACCGCCCGCGAGGTTACTGAAATACTTTGGGTAGATTTTTAACTCCAACTGCTCTTCTCGATTTCAAACTCCTTTCACCGGGGCAGGAACCCAGCACATCCAGCACTCGAGGCTGACGCACTGCATGAAGACCTGTTTATCCTTATTCGTGATGTCTGAGAAGAGCTAAACATAACAGATACAACCAGAAATAATGTTATAATAGTAACAAGTCAGCACATAACTAATTTTAAATTGCATAAAAATACTGAGAATCAAATGATTTGCCCTTTGAATAAAATACGCTATGATGCCGTACCATGCGAGGCATGAAGTACCATGCGAGGCATGAAGTACCATGCAAGGCATGAAGTACCATGCGAGGCATGAAGTACCATGCAAGGCATGAAGTACCATGCGAGACATGAAGTGCCATGTGAGGCACGAAGTGCCATGCGAGGCATAAAGTGCCGTGCGAGGCATGAAGTGCCATGAGAGGCATGAAGTGCCATGTGAAGCATCAAGTGCCATTCGAGGCATTAAGAGCCATGCGAGGCATGAAGTACCATGCAAGGCATGAAGTACCTAACGAGGAATAAAGTACCATGCGAGGCATGAAGTACCATGCAAGGCATAAAGTACCATGCAAGGCATTAAGTACCATGCAGGTCATGAGAGACCATGCAAGGCATAAAATACCATGCAATGCATGAAGTACTATGCGAGGCATGAAGTACCAAACAAGGCATGAAGTACCATGCAAGGCATGAAGTAATATGCAAGGCATGAAGTACGATGCAAGGCATATAATACCATGCAAGGCATGAAGTACCATGCAGGTCATGAAGTACCATGCAAGGCATAAAGTACCATGCAGGGCATGAAGTACCATGCAGGTCATGAAGTACCATGCAAGGCATGAAGTACCATGCAAAGCATGAAGTACCATGCAGGTCATGAGAGATCAAGCAAGGCATCAAGTACCATGCAATGTATGAAGTACCATGCGAGTCATGAAGTACCAAGCAAGGCATGAAGTACCATGCAAGGCATGAAGTACCATGCAGGTCATGAAGTACCATGCAAGGCATAAAGTACCATGCAGGTCATGAAGTACCATGCAAGGCATAAAGTACCATGCAGCGCATGAAGTACCATGCAAGGCATGAAGTACAATGCAAGGCATGAAGTACCATGCGAGGAATTAAAAATCATGCGAAGCATAAAGTACCATGCGAGATATGAAGTGCCATGCGAGGGATGAAGTGCGATGCGAGGCATGAAGTGCCATGCGAGGCATAAAGTGTAATACGAGACATGAAGTGCCATGCGAGGCATGAAGTACCATGCAAGGCATGTAGTGCCATGCAAGGCATAAAGTGCCATGCAGGGCATGAAGTGCCATGCAGGGCATGCACGACAAGAGAAATACAGGGGACACCAGTTAGACCAAGAACAAGATGGATCACTTTTGAGAAACTCATCAACAGAGCTATGTGTCTATGGTTGGGACCGCCAGAAGAACGAGAAGTAGAACTCTACATCTACCTGCATATCCGAAAGCGGTAAAAGAACAAGTTAAGAAGAAAAAAAAGAAGGGGAAAAAAGCATTGTTAGAGGTTTGGTCGTTAATGGTTGACTGTAAAATACAATCCGTGAGGAATGAAACTAGAAATCTCACCGCATTATGTGGTGTCTTATAATATCAGAAGGGTGACCTCACACATCAGGGTTATTATCTTCAATGAGGTTGTCTTTAACTCCAGGTAACTGAGTCTGGGCCTTTGTCTCTGCGAGCAGAAAAGGAACCACTCAGCTACTTTTATGGTAATGATTACGATATGATGAAAGATAGGATTCGCCGTGGCGTAGCGGCTATACGCTCGCGTGCAGATCGGAAGGTCGTGGGTTCGCTCCCTGGCGGAACCGAACTTTTTTTTAAAAATGACCTTGACTCCTAGGTCGACCCAATGAGTGTGTACGGGGTGCAGTCCCGTGAAGTAAAGGCGTGATGCTGACCTCATCACCCACCTTGTGCCCATTGGTATATAAAAATGTAAGTCCAGCTCTAAATGCCTTATACGCCCAAAGACATGGAAAAGGGACCTTTTCTTTGTTTTTTAACTTACAAGGTCTGACAATTAAGTAATGAGACTGATTTTATTAGGGCAAAGACAAAAATGCCATCTACAAAGCATAGCATGGAATCTAAAAAGGCAACATTCAGCTATGATCTGGCAACTTTTCTTCGCCGCTCGATAAGCAGACAACAAACAAGTCGCCATTTTGTTGACCTAGTCAGAGGTGCATTGTTACGTAATCAGCACGAAACAAAATGCTAAGATTAATTTTTTTTTTTTAACTCAGAAAAAACACTATTGAAACAGTTGAACTGATGCAGCAAGTTTTTGGGGGATAATTGTTTATCTCGTGCACACATTTTCAGGTGGTATTCACGATTCAAAAATGGTGTGGAAATTATTACTAATGCACCTAGACCTGGACGCCAAATTTCTGTTCGTAAATGTGAACTTTTTACAAAAGTGAGAGAACGGATACAAGAAGATCATTGTTTTACTGTGAGGATGATGGCAGGTGAATCTAGTTTTAATAGAGAGACCATTCATAAAATCTGAGTGCAAGATTTTGGGAACAAAATTAGCTAGGCCGGTTTGTACCACATTCGTTGTCTGATGAATAAAAACCTCAGCGGGTTAAGTGCCTAAGAGACATCATCAAAACAAGAATTGTTGGCCCAAAAACAAGTGTGTGTTCTCATCCTTCCGCCCTGTTCCCAACATTTGCCTCCCTGTGATTATTTTCTATTCGCAAAATTAAAGCTACGATTGAAAGGACGCTTCTTGTACGATATTTATGTCATCCAAAGAGCCGCAACATCGACTTTAAGGGTCAAAACAACAAAAGAACTAGAGAGTTCCTTCCGTGTATGTTAGATCGTGCCACTTGCTGTATCATTGCACAAGGGGCTTACTTTGAATAAAATACAGGTTATATCTTTAACTGTTAATTATTTTAATTTTTTTGGAATTAGTCTCATTACCTAATTGTTGAACCTTCTATGATGAATGACGTTAGAACTGGCAACAGCAGCAGCAGCAGCAGCACCAGTAGTTAGTCGTCGTCAACGTGCTTTGTAATTCCGGGGTGCCAGGTTCGATTCCAGCTGCAGGAGATTCGGCAGCAGACAACCTTGCGTTGTTTGTCAACAGTGATATCGCCAGCCGACCGTTGATACAGTACTAGCAAAATGGTTAGGTTAGTTATGTATCTTTACAGGGCCTTGCAGAACCAACCTCAACAGCCCCTGGTTGTTGTGTTGTTTTTCTAGGCAAATTTACGTCCAGTAGCTTGCCATTGCTTTCTAGACGGCCAGCTTTCATGATACAACTGTCGAAACCAACGTAAGGCGCATGGCCCGCAGTTGGGATCAAATACGGCATCCCAGCATTACGAAGCGTTCGCATCGACTTAACCACAGAGCACTAGCAAAATACTGAACGTAATATTGCTTAGTAAAACAGGTTGGCTTTAATCAGTCGTGTCAGCCCCTAGTGTTCTATTGTGCTGAGCGGACTTTAGGCTTACAGCCCATGGGGATTGCTAGTTTCAATAGCAAGACCTACCTGTGTTGAGGAAAGTTTTTCACAGTAAAATAATGACGATTCTGGACAAACGTCTTTATCTTTGCCAATATGAATATTCGAGGTTGATTGCTGCAGATTTAACCGCCAACATTCTCTCTCTCTCTCTCTCTCTCTCTCTCTCTCTCTCTCTCTCTCTCTCTCTCTCTCTCTCTCTCTCTCTCTCTCTCTCCTCTCTCTCTCTCTACATCTCTCTCTCTCTCTCTACATCTCTCTCTCTCTCTACATCTCTCTCTCTCTACATCTCTCTCTCTCTACCTCTCTCTCTCTACATCTCTCTCTCTCTCTCTTTCTTTCTCTGTGGTTGACCTTCTCTTTCCAGTTGGTGACAACAAGTGATTGTAGATCTGTCTAGACATTATCTCTCTACTTTCTTCTTGGTCTGCTTCGCGTGCTATGACCATTTAACTCACTTGTTTAAAGTCTTTTACCACTCTGTCCTCATACAATCTCTCCATATGCCCCAACGATTTCAGTCTATCAGCCCTCATTATGCCAGTGATCACTATGGTCGGTAATCGTGTCAGCGCTGAGGTGAAACTGAAAATGCTCAAAATGTTGATAATGATTACGACGATGAGGACGACGATAAAATTGATGACAATGTAGTTGACGATTAAAAAAAATGCAAATATGAGCAGAGCTCTGGTCCACTTGATTCCACAAATCATAAGATATAGCTTCTTGTCTTAAAGACTGATAGGTGTAATCAAAAGCCGATAAATGGAACATAAAACAAGTCTTAGCAAACACATCATTTATCAGCACCCTATCACCACTTATGTTTTCCCTATCATGGAATAACCATTGACCTTTATTCAACTAGTAACCACTTTCATGATCACTAAACATAATCAGTAACAAACTATCATGCGATACAACTTGTCCTAGTTTAACAGAACCCAGTACAAGATGTTGTTACAAATTCTTGCCTTTCAGACTATATATCTTGTTCTGTGTTACACAAATGATAAGTGTTAGTGTTGATAACACACTAATACTACTAGTAGTAGTATCACTAGTAGTAGTATTTTGTAGCAGCAGCAGCATTAGTAGTTGCAGAGGCAGCACTAATAGCAGTATTGTCTTAAATAATTGTTTTACTACACGAAGCAAGCCAGAAAAAGCAGTAGTAGTAATAGTAAGTAGTAGAAATAACAGCTATAATTATTATTGTCGTTTTGTTTCAGTTTAGTAGTAGCAGTAATAGTAGTGGTAACTGTTGTTGTTATAAATGAAAAGAAGAGAAGGAAAACTACTGAAGGAGGAGGAGGAGGAAGAGGAGGAGAAGAAGAAGAAGAAGAAGAAGAAGAAGAAGAAGAAGAAGAAGAAGAGAAGAAGAAGAAGAAGAAGAAGAAGAAGAAGAAGAAGAAGAAGAAGAGAAGAAGAAGAAGAAGAAGAAGAAAAAGAAAGAAAGAAGAAGAAGAAGAAGAAGAAGAAGAAGGAAGAAGAAGAAGAAGAAGAAGAAGAAGAAGAAGAAGAAGAAGAAGAAGAAGAAGAAGAAGAAGAAGAAGAAGAAGAAGAAGAAGAGAAGAAGAAGAAGAAGAAGAAGAAGAAGTAGAAAAAGAAAAAGAAGAAGAAGAAGAAGAAGAAGAAGAAGAAGAAGAAGAAGAAGAAGAAGAAGAAGAAGAAGAAGAAGAAGAAGAAGAAGAAGAAGAAGAAGAAGAAGAAGAAGAAAGAAGAAGAAGAAGAAGAAGAAGAAGAAGAAGAAGAAGAAGAAGAAGAAGAAGAAGAAGAAGAAGAAGAAGAAGAAGAAGAAGAAGAAGAAAAAGAAGAAGAACAAGAAGAAAGAGAAGAAGAGGCAGAATGAGGAGGAGGAGAACAGAAGGAATGCAATCTGTCGCTTGATATATACAGTAGAACCTCGCTTAACGAGCACCTCTCATAACGAGTAACTCGCATAACGAGCAAAACAAATTGTAAAAGAATGACTTGCTTAACGAGGTGGCGAGGTGAAGAGAAGTCCCGGATTGTGCGCATGTTACATCAGTCCGTATTTAGCACTTGTTCCAGTAGCATCGTAGTGTCGCTTGTGATCACACATTTTCTTACATCTGTGTTTTTGTGTGGTGTATGTACATGAATCCTCCAGGCCTGCAAGATGACCTCCCTGAAGAAGTTAAGTTCATCAAGATCCAGTTTCTGCCACCCAACACCACTCCGTTACTCCAGCCCATGGACCAGCAAGTTATTTATAACTTTAAGAAGCTCTACACTAAAGCACTCTTCGAACATTGTTTTCAAGTGACTGAAGGGACCAACCTCACTCTCAAAGAGTTTTGGAAAAATCACTTCCACATCTTTGCCTGTCTCAAGATGATCGACAAGGCGGAGGTAGAGGTTACCAAGAGAACCCTAACTTCTGCTTGGAAGAAGCTTTGGCCGGAGAACGTTGTCGATTTGTGACTTTGAGGGGTTCGAGACAGTACGCGACAGAACCTTTGGCCTCCCTGTCCAGAAATTATGAATGTGCATCCGCAGAACACAGACAAAAGACTTTTCAGTGTGTCAGATGTCAGTCGATTATGTGCTATTTTAGTCGAAGGTATAAACCATAGCATGCAAGAAGTGCCGATATTAATACACTTGGTACTTATTTTTTTTTTTCCAAACTGCAACGTGTCTCATTACAACTGTTTTCTCTAGTTGAGTGGGTTTCAAGGAGTTTCTACTGTTGGTATAGCATCCGAATATTGATCTTTTATTTATGTCAGTGGGTTTCAGTCTGAGACTTCGAGGAAAAGACTGACTCTCAGTTGCTAAAGGAAGAGTTATGTTTCAGACGGAAATCCAAACGTATAAAATCCCAGAAATTCTGTCCAATGGAAAGCAATGGGACCGTCACGGTGAAACCAGGACGTTTCGTCCCCCTACGTTTAAGGCACTGTTATCTTTATCATCTGTATCTTTATCTATCATCTATCATCTTTAGCTTTTTAAAAGGGGAGAGAATCCGATAATATGTAATACGCTAAAAAAATTAGGTTCCCTAACATATTTGCACACAGCTATCAAATATTCACTGCATTGTGATCTCTAGTTATGAGGTCAATCACCATCATTTACATGGTAAGTGGTCTACTAGAGCCATTATCACGTTCTCTTTTGACCAATAACATGCGGAAATTGCTTGACATAAATAATTTAGGAGGCGTTATGCTAATTAATAAACAGGGGGAATTACTCGGACACGAGTGGTGTCCTCTTGTCGAGGAGAGATTGTCTGTCGGCTGGGATTGTCTCCAAAGGGAATTAACTGCTTGTGTTGTTTGCCAGTTGTTAATAACGTATAGAGCAGAGGTGCTCAAACTGGGTGCCGCGGCCCCTGGGACGCCGCGAGCGTATGCCAGAAGTGCCGCGGCAGTAATCAAGAAAAGTCTGCCAAACATTGTGAAATTATTTTAAAAGGCATGCATATACTTAAAAGTTAAACATTTTAACTGTCTTCCATCGCCGCTGTCGAAAAGAGTTTACTGTTATTATTACTTCTCGTCCTTTTCAGGGCGAAATATTCTATTACTTGAAGCCCTACTCTGGCTGTTGCCAGGGGCCGCAATATAGCCTGGCCATAAATATGGCCTATAGGCTGAACGCGGCTTCTGGGACCTCTCCACGGTAATCCTCACCCACATGGTGGCACATTGTGTCATCGGGTGTTTATAGCTTGTGTGATGTCCTGGTGGGGTAGACAGTCAGTTAGCTTTCTATTGCATAAAAATTACTCTGAGAATTGTCCATGTATTTTTCTTGAAGTGCGACCGATCCTCTACCTGTATTTGTTAAGTTGCAGTCTATGAGTAAAGTTATGGTTACATTGTCTCAGCAGACACCTGCGAGCCTAAGACATCCAAGCTGGTCTGCCTCAGTTCGCGGAAAGGCAACTCACGACCACAAGAACATCAGATAAAAACTAAGAAAATATAATGCAAGCTGTCTTTCCTTGTTTGGCTTTTTCAGTTGGGTACGAACAGGAACTGGACGGTCAGTGCTATAACTGCAATAGATGTATTGCTAACAGCTGTTTGGCTCTGTCTAAATTACAGAGACATCTAGAATGCATTTATTCCAATTTAGTACATAAAGGATAAACAAATCTTCAAACGTCGCGTTTTTTCTCTTCAGACAGGGTCATCCATGATGGAGAGAATTTCTAAAAATGAAAATTAAAAGTATATAAAGCAAAATGCATCCAAACAGTTCATTCATCGCATTAAAGACAAGTGATCATTAAATGTACACTAATTTTTCTTGTTTATCTAAGTATACAACCGGTCTAACGGTAGGTGTGTCGTGAACATGTTCTAGCCTGACAAGAATGTCTCGGCGAAAAATCTGTTTAAGAACCGCTGATATAGAAGATTAGTCGTAACTTCGAGACAGGGCAGATGATGCCACCTTCCCCCCCCCCCCCCCCTCCCCAACACACCCCAGGAGGTGCCAGAAAGTTTTTGTGAGATTGAGTGCATGTGTATGTAAGTAAAGGACCCTCTTCCGTCTTTAGGCGTACTTTGAGTATATAGTGATAGAAATCAGATTGGTTGACAGTGTAATGAGATTAACTGAGATGTTCGGTACTCTTCAAAAGCAAAACATTAGTGATTATACCACACAATTGTATTCCTTCTTCTGTGCTGGCACCAGTTAATAAACATTTGTAGATTAGTATTATCTTTTTTTTTTAAGCTTTTGCTTTTCTACGGGATGAGGTAGCTAAACTTAATACCAACCATATATATAAATATATACATAGTTAACGTCCTGTGAATATTTTGTCCAGATTACGCTTGTGTGTTGGGAAACGAGCAGGCAGACAGACTGGCCAGTTCTGGACCACTTGGTGGTTAGCTGATACATGGCAAGCTAAATATTGTGAGGGCTCTTTTGGGAGCTAGTTAACAAAGAAGAGGCACAAATAGATGATTAAAGTTTGAGGTGAACTGCGCTGCGAGGAGTTTCCGAGGGGTCTGGACAAGGCTTAACACTCAAGGGAAAGGCGAGCCAAATTTTCAATCAGACAGTTACTGATACCCTCGGAATTAGAACTCTCCGCTTGCTGTTGGTGATAGGGGACGAAGCCTAATTCAACGATCAGCATACAAGCCTAATCTCTACCCTTTGTCGCCTCTTACGACATGCCTGGTAGTATGCAGTGCTACTATTCTTTACTTCCCATAAGGGCCCTGGTAACACATAAGCGATACTAATCTACTATGTATATTACTTGATAACGATAAGTGAAAAACTAAGCCCTGCTTTCCCCATGGCATCCCACAACACATTATCTATTCAGCTACCACTTTATGTCTGATACTATCAATGTATTCTTTGTATGGCTCGTTATCATGTGACATTTATGATAGTGTTAGTCATTTTTTGAAACTAGATTAAAATATTGTGTCGATATAAATTTTTTGATAATCTATCTATCTATCTATCTATCTATCTATCTATCTATCTATCTATCTATCTATCTATCTATCTATCTATCTATCTATCTATCTATCTATCTATCTATCTATCTATCTATCTATCTATCTATCTATCTATCTATCTATCTATCTATCTATCTATCTATCTATCTATCTATCTATCTATCTATCTATCTATCTATCTATCTATCTATCTATCTATCTATCTATCTATCTATCTATCTATCTATCTATCTATCTATCTATCTATCTATCTATCTATCTATCTATCTATCTCTATCTATCTATCTATCTATCTATCTATCTATCTATCTATCTATCTATCTATCTATCTGTCTATCTGTCTATCTATCTGTCTGTCTGTCTGTCTGTCTGTCTGTCTGTCTGTCTGTCTGTCTGTCTGTCTGTCTGTCTGTCTGTCTGTCTGTCTGTCTGTCTGTCTGTCTGTCTGTCTGTCTGTCTGTCTGTCTGTCTGTCTGTCTGTCTGTCTGTCTGTCTGTCTGTCTGTCTGTCTGTCTGTCTATTTATCTATCTATCTATCTATCTATCCCAACATCCTAGATTTAGTTCCAGCCTAGTCCTGTGCCAAATGAAGACTTTCCTGCAATACAGAAATTTCTAGCATAATCCTAAGATACTAGCTTTATCCTAGGATATTACCTTTATCATGGGATACCAGCTTGAGCCATAAATACTAACTTTATCATAGGATACTAGTTTGATTCTAGGATACTAGCTGTATCCTAGGATATTACCTTTATCATTGGATACGTAGACAAGCAACATAAGACGTGTATTCTCAAACAGGCAAGCAAAAGTAGGCTGATGTTCCATGCAGACAAGCAACATTATGAATGTATCCACGTTGACAAGCAACATTTTAAACTATGTCCACGTAGACAAGCAACACTATAAATTATGTCCAGGTAGACAAGCATCATTATAAATTGTGTCCACGTAGATAATCATCATTATAAAGTGTGTCCATGTAGACAAGCAACAGTATTTGGGTAGACAAGAAACATTATGACGGTGTTTCCACACAGACAAGCAACATTATTCGGCTGTGTCCACATACGTATACAAGCAACAGTATTTGGGTGTGTCTTCGTAGGCAACCAACAATAAGATTGTGTCTACGTAGACAAGCAACATTATGGGGGTGTGTGCATCAATATAAATTGTGTTCACGTAGAAAAACAACATTATGAATGTTTGTCCGCGTAGACAAGCAACATTATGAGGGTGTGTCCCCTAGAGAAGCAACAGTATTCAGATGAGTGCGTAGACAAGCAACAGTAATCGGCTTTGCCTACATAGCCAAGCGTCAGTCAGTAGACAGCTGTGCTCACACAGACACGTAACAGTAGGCGAGCGTGCCAGTTGAGATAAGTAACAGTAGGCGGGTGCCTACAAAGCGAGCAACAGTAGGTGTGTTTGCCTACACAGACAATCAAAAGTAAGCGGATATGTCCAAGTAGAAACGCGTCAGTAGACGGGTGTGCCTACGTGTTATCCGATGTTTATTAACTAAAAACTGCTGAAATCACTTGCAGAGTTTCAGCAACCAGATTTAGCACAGATAGTCATCGACTAATTATCATTATCTCCTCAGGGATTAGAAAATAAATCAATGTGTGGGTAGAATACAATTAGCTTGGCGTCAGACAGACCACAGACTTATGTATTTTGCGCATTCGTAAGTTTTCTGAGTATGTTTACCATTGCTACGAGTATTAATATGATCCCAAAAATATGGAGAACAATTATTGTATGTTACTGCTAATGTCCGCTTCATCGTGGGTAAAAATTTGCAGGACTTCCCGTAGCGGCATCATCGTCATGTTAAGTAAGTTGTGTATCCTTTACAGGACGCTCCCGAACCATTCACATAATTTTTTTTCCTGTTGTGGTTTTTCTAGGCAGATGTTACGATCAGTAGTTTGCCATTACGTCTGAAAGGTCGACTCTCCGTACCATGGTCGAAACCAACGTTCAGCTGCTAAAGCACCTGCAGGTGGGATCGAACCCAGCACCCCGGAATTTGGAAGCGCGTTCACAACGCCTAAGTCACAGACACCCACTCGTCATCATGTACCTTGCCTATAAACGAAGGCGGTTATCTTTGCTTAAAAACCCACGTGTAATTTCTCTAACCAGTTTACTGTGCCCTCTGTCTCCACATGGAGCGCAACCCACGTGTAATTTCTCTAACCAGTTTACTGTACCTTCTGTCTCGAAATGGAGCACAACCCACGTGTAATTTCTCTAACCAGTTTACTGTACCTTCTGTCTCGAAATGGAGCACAACCCACGTGTAATTTCTCTAACCAGTTTACTGTGCCTTCTGTCTCCACATGGAGCGCAACCCACGTGTAATTTCTCTCACCAGTTTACTGTGCCCTCTGTCTCAACATGGAGCGCAACCCACGTGTAATTTCTCTCACCAGTTTACTGTGCCTTCTGTCTCCACATGGAGCGCAACCCACATGTAATTTCTCTAACCAGTTTACTGTGTCTTCTGTCTCAACATGGAGCGCAACCCACGTGTAATTTCTCTAACCAGTTTACTGTAACCTCTGTCTCAACATGGAGCGCAACACACATGTAATTTCTCTCACCAGTTTACTGTGCCTTCTGTCTCCACATGGAGCGCAACCCACGTGTAATTTCTCTAACCAGTTTACTGTGCCCTCTGTCTCCACATGGAGCGCAACCCACGTGTAATTTCTCTAACCAGTTTACTGTGCCCTCTGTCTCCACATGGAGCGCAACCCACGTGTAATTTCTCTCACCAGTTTACTGTGCCCTCTGTCTCCACATGGAGCGCAACCCACGTGTAATTTCTCTCACCAGTTTACTGTGCCCTCTGTCTCCACATGGAGCGCCGCTTTAGTTTTTCTTCGGGATTTTCTTTGTATTCTGTTCAAAACCTACTGGCTGCGAGAAGTTGTTTTGCAGTTTGTTGATTGACGCTCAACCTCATTAGGACATCACACAAAGCGATAAACACCCGGTGACTGAAGGTACTACCATTCGGATGTGGATCACCCGGGGACAGGTCCCAGCTATCCTGTTCAACCGATAAGTTAAGTTATATTAGGGCCCGCAGCAACAGCCAGGGTCGGGCTTTCAAACAGTTTAAAAAAAAAAAAACTGCGTTCGTCATAGACTATATTAATTGCAGCTTGTTTGCTTAGTGACTGTGTTTCATAAGCGTATAACAATTCAAATTTTGTTTATCATATTTTTTTATGACTCTGATAAAACTGTAAATTATACATTTTCTCATTTGCTGAAATCCTTCACCAGCACACAATCCTGTGACCATAAACTCCTGCTAGGTTTAGGAACATGAGTCAAATGTCTAGGAGTCGCCCAGTCAGAGAACGCTGGTGGTATAGTTTTCACAGTCTGCCTCCATACACACTGAGACTAATTCAGCGATGAATCAGCAGAGATTCTGGGCAAAACTCAATGCTACTGGCGGGTTTGAGATTCTTTACCGCACAGGACTAGAGGCAGCAGCTGACTGGTGTTGAGATGATTCAAGAACCGCTGTCATAGCACTTAGGGCATTGCCATAAAGCGCTCTGTCTAAATTTTCAGCAGCCAGTTCAGAGTTTCAAGACTAATGGTACCAGTAGCAGTCTTATTAGACTTTCCTACAAGCTTCAAGAATCGGCCACATCCCCTACTCACTTCTCGTTGCATCACTCTCACCAGACTGTGATGATCCATTTCCTCTTGCGAATTGTACACGTGCTCCGATAAGGCTTGACGACGTCTGCATTATAATACATCAATTCTCCACCAGGTCGTGTAGAACCAAGCAGTCTGTTGGCCTTTTTCCCAGCACAACAGACTACACCGGAGAAAGGATCCAGACACTGCTTTTCATCAGTGAGCTACGAAGCAAAGCCTGCCACTCTGCTCGAAGCATGCCTGTCGTCACCTTTCTCAGCATGCTTTCTGAGTCAGTTACCATCATGATGTATATCTCTCTCCCTCTCTCTTCTCTCTCTCTCTCTCTCTCTCTCTCTCTCTCTCTCTCTCTCTCTCTCTCTATGTGTGTGTGTGTGTGTGTGTGTACTGTGTTCTCTAGCCAGAATAAAGCTGCAGTGACCGCCTCCACCTCCATTGCTAAACTGCGTGCTCAAGTATTATATCCTAGGCTTGTCTACTAGACATATAATTTATAGAACGATCGACATTTAGTGGACGATGTAGGCACCATCACGAGAGCTTAGTACTTCACCTGGTGCCTATTTCAAGCCTTGATCGACCCGGGAACCAATGTATTTTTAAAACAAAACTTCCTACTCCATTCGGATCTGAACCCAGGACCTTTGAACCTGCAGGCAAGTGTTTAGTAGCTAAAATACAGGGGCTCTCTGTGAGTTTAGTGTACCTTACCCTTTTAACGAAATAAGATTTAGTGTCTCTTAAATGACAAGGAGCAGTGATCTGATACCATATTTCCGGCCTGGTAGTGTAGCGGTCAGTAGTGGCACCCCTAGTACCTATAAAACTTTGCTCATCCTCCATTCTGCCCCTTTGTCCTGTTTTGTCCGGAAACTCGATGGTGGTTCTAGCAAGTTTCGATCAACGTAAGTGAATCTGGAAAGATCTGTGGAACAACCAAGCCATCTGAAATAGAACGGCAGCAAACACAAACACACGAGTAAGTATCATAAATAAAACAATTACAGTCGACATGTGTCCTGATGAATGGGTAAACCATGACCGGCTCTAGCTGACGGGCCGTGCTGCTGGCGTCATCCGGTAGGGCTAACGATGCTTTAACACAGCGGTTCTCAAACAAGAAATAAACTATTGTCGGCAGTGGCGAGGGGAGACAACTTAAATTTTAACTTTTAAGTATCTACATGCCTTCTTTAATAATTTCACAATTTTTAGCCAACTTTTCTTGATTATAGATGCGACTTCCCTGATATACGATCACGGCACCCCAGGGTGCTTCGGCACCCAGTTTGAGAACCGCTGCTTTAACGCATCGTTAGCCCGACCTAGAGACGTCAGCAGCACGGCCCGTCAGCTAGAGCCGGTCATGGATAAACACTATATAAAACGCTTGAATTGTCATATGTACCTTCTGAGGCACGTGAGATATGGTTCTTGAGACGAATGTTGTGAATACATTGGACTGACATAGTAACTAACAATGATTGACTGGAAATGGCTAACGAAGGCAGAACATTAAATAAAACAACGTGAAGGAGACAAATAAAGTTACTTGATTCTGTGATGAGTAAAGGAGAACTGAAAAATATCGTGACGACTGGAAAGATTACTGGTAGAAGAGACAGACCAAGAGAAATGATGTTGGATTGTTTAAACACAGTGGAATGGAGGAATATTCTCAATGGAATTGATCCAGAACACCAAAGACCGAGATCTGTGAAGATGAATGAACGCCTACGCCAAATGGCAAGTCACTTGATGATTGTGATGACCTACTAATGATGATGACCTTATATTATGCAAACTGTTGGTTTTTCGCCCCTCATGCAGATACACTTTGACTTCGAAGGAAATACCCATAATAGGTCAACTCTTACGACATGCTTGTTACGTGACAGTAGGCTTTTCCTTTTCTCCTACAATGAAGCCCTTAAAATCCAAACAGGGATAGGAATATTTGTTTAAGTGATTTATTTAAAGACAGAAATGAAATAATTCAGGGGACATTATCAGAAAAGACCACATATGAAAACCATACTCATTGAGAAAACTGTGGCCAAGGCGACTGAAGCAAACTGTTAACTGACTGACTGACTTTCTACCCCATTAGGACATCACACAAGCGATAAACACCCGATGACACAAAGTGCCACCATGTGGATGAGGATCACCGTGGAGAGGTCCCAGAAACCGCTTTCAGACAATTGACCACAATGATGGCCTGCCTATATTGCGGCCCCTGGCAATAGCCAGAGTGGGGCTTCAAATAAAAAAAAATTTACTTCCTAAAAAGGACGTAAACAATAATTTTACGGTAACTGTTAACTGTTATTAGCGTCCCATTATAGGGCGTTGCAGAACCAGTCCCAGCAATTGAGATTTCACCAAACAATTTTACGTTTTTTTTTTTTTTGTACTCTAAAGCACCCAAGAAATTAACGCAACGCGGTCTGCTATAATATCGCCCGCAGCGCTTGGAATTACCAAACGTGCTCAAAATACGTGATCCGTTTTCTAAACCGCATTTTTCACTTCACATTTAACGTATGTGTCATTCTCGAAATGTCCCCCGCCAAGTTGGGTTTTTAGCGGAGCAAAAAGTTGGAAATCGCTAGGGGCTGTTTCGGCTCTGTAAGGTGGATGTTCCAGAAGTTCACGCTCTAGATGGTTAATTTTCTACTGAGTTAACCGAGCCATTATTTTTTTCCAATATCCATAAACCATGAGTTCTTAACCCTTTGGCTCAGTACTATAGAAATCGCAACCCTTTGGCCTTGATTCCATGATATATGCCGTAAATCTAGGAGAAATGTGGCTTTTCTGCCTACCCCTGGGCGTGAACCCGGACCACAAGGAGTTCGTCACTCGGTCGTGGCTAAGTCAGGTTTAGCCAACTATGCCAGCGAGCCGGGCTAACCGAGCCATATGTGGTCTGGCATTGTCATGAATTAGCAGTACTCCTCTAGTCTGTAGGCCTGGACGTTTTCTTCGAACTGAATCATGAAGCAACGACACAAGTTTACAGTATAAATCAGCATTTACATTGTAATTTTTTTTAATATACTTGTAAAAAAGCACTCCTAGACACTCATAGTAAACTGACAGCATAACTTTCCCTGCTGATGGCGTAACCTTGAATTTGTGAGCAGGAGGCAAAGAATGATGTTTCCATTAGGCTGAAGCACGCTCTGATTCGGGCTAGTAGTGATGCACACATGATTTGCCCCCAGTAATAATCCTGTTCAGCATGTCTTCCTCTTCATCTGCGTATCGAAAGAGGCAAGGACATGCCTAATTGGTTCATTTTGTCTTGGTTTGCCAATTATCTGGGTACTTACCTTGAGCACGTTCTTTAATTTCAATCGATCATGCATTATGTTGTGTGCTGAACCATGTGAGCACCCTATTGCAGCTGCTACAGAGTCAACCGTTACTTGCCTCTCATCATCTCCACGCGCTGCAAGGATGCATCTGTTGCAGTCACAACCGGACGACCAGATCGGACTTCATCAACAATTTAGGGCGTCCTTGAGAAAATACTTACCCATCTATCCACCTCTTACGGTATAAACTTTTGTCAGCATTAATAGGAAGCATTTCCTTCGGAAAATTCTTTGCCGGCTGCCTCTTTATTAGCATCCGGGACACTCCCATAAGCGTCCCGTTCCCATCTTTAGCGGCTAACGAAAAGTAAATGTCTGATTGTATATCTGTCTCGCCTTCCCCTCGAGTGCTGAGCGTCGGTCAGATCCTCTAGTAAGTTATGGCATGCTTCTAAATATTGAAACTGGTGTACTGCCCACCAAGGGTCTTGCATAGTTTGGTAAGTTCCAGATCAATGGGATATAATAAAATTTATGTCCAGGAAATCCAGGTTTGAGGGGTAACGAGCAGGCTGATAGATTGGCTGCTGCCTTTCCTCTGGGCGTTGACCTACTATATGATAAAGCCGATGCAATNTGAACCCGACCACAAGGAGTTCGCACTCGTCGTTGCTAGTCAGGTTTAGCCAACTACGCCAGCGAGCCGGGCTAACCGAGCCATATGTGGTCTGGCTTTGTCATGAAGAAGCAGTACTCCTCTAGTCAGTAGGCCTGGACGTTTTCTTCGAACTGCATCATGAAGCATCGACACAAGTTTACAGTATAAATCATCATTTACATTGTAATTGTTTTTAATATACTTGTAAAAGGCACTCCTAGACAATCATAGTAAACTGACAGCATAACCTTCTCTGCTGATGGCGCAACCTTGAATTTGTGAGCACGAGGCAAAGAATGATGTTTCGATTAGGCTGAAGCACGTTCTGATTCGGGCTAGTAGTGATGCACACATGATTTGCCCCCAGTAATAATCCTGTTCAGCATGTCTTCCTCTTCATCTGCGTATCGAAAGAGTTGCTGCAAGGACATGCCTAATTGGTTCATTTTGTCTTGGTTTGCCAATTATCTGGGTACTCAATCGATCATGCATTATGTTGTGTGCTGAACTATTTAAGCACCCTATTGCAGCTGCTACAGAGTCAACCATTACTTGCCTGTCACCTCTTATCATCTCCACCCGCTGCAAGGATGCATCTGTTGCAGTCACAACCGGACGACCAGATCGGACTTCATCAACAATTTATGGCGTCCTTGAGAAAATATTTACCCATCTATGTACCGCTTACGGGATAAACTTTTGCCAGCATAAATAGGAAGCATTTCCTTAGGAAAATTCTTTGCCGGCTGCCTCTTTTATCGCATCCGGGACACTCCCATAAGCGCCCCGTTGCCATCTTTAGCGGCAAACGAAAAGTAAATGTCTGATTGTATATCTGTCTCGCCTTCCCCTCGAGTGCTAAGCGTCGGTCACATCCTCTAGTAAGTTATGTCATGCTTCTAAAAATTGAAGCTGGTGTTCTGCCCGCCAAGGATCTTGCATAATTTGGTAAGTTCCAGATCAATGGGATATAATAAAATGTATGTCCAGGAAATCCACGTTTGAGAGGTAACGAGCAGGCTGATAGATTGGCTGCTGCCTTTCCTCTGGGCGTTGACCTACTATATGATAACGCCGATGCGATCAAATGGGCACGAGAAAGAACATACACTGAAAGACTGGGTAAACGGTGTGTGTGTGGGGGGGGGGGGGGGGGGAGTTAATTACAGATTCTGGAAGATACTCAATACTGAAGGGCAAGGAAAGGCGGACTTTTAAACAGGTTGTAACTGCTACTATTAGCATGTCACCTCTTCGTTGGTTACTGAAGACGAGGACGGAGCACGTGTGGGAATGTCCTGAGTGCAGTCATGTCAATTCTTGATTGATTGATTGATTGATTGATTCACTCCTTCCTTGAAGTAGTCAGGATCGAAATACACCGAACAGACGAATGCTACGACTGATCAAAGCTTTAACAATAAAAATGAACAACAACACCTTATGCAAACAGAAGGAGCTCATTGTAAATTTGAAGTTACCCTTTAAGTCATGTGACTACTGTTAACTTCCGACGATTAGACGAACACTGTAATAAAATAGAGCGTGCGATGTATATTTCAATGGAATTAATTATGTTTGTGTGAATTTACCTGACGAGAGTCCTGACAAAACATACAAGGCAATAAACTGCGCATTGAATTGCTTGTGTTCTCATTTTGTTAATTATTCCTGAAAAATATTGTTTTCGTACATAGTAAATTCCAAGCGATACATTTTGCAATGTGCTCCTTTTGTTTGAATTTGTTCATCATCAATCACCAAGTCATTTACAAAACATCGCTCTCTTCACGGCACGCCAAAAAGTATCCCTTTCTTATCCAGCTCTCCAACCCTATGTGCTTTCATATCCAATGCGTCTTCAATGTCCTGTATTCATCTTTGCGAAGGTTGACCCCTGTCTCGCCTTCAACAAACTGCTCCCTCCAACACCATCTTTTCCAAACCCCCATGACGTTTAATGTGGCCAAAATACATCAACTTTCGAGACAGAATGCTGTTTATGAGCCAGTTTGTTAAGCTCTTTGATTGATGAATTGATATATGTAACTATTGTCCTCACATTACTACATTATATGAATGTTATTACACAGAAAAGCCATGTCAAGCCTACAGGGGTACAGATGCCAGGTCATCTCTCTGCTTCTGGTCTTCGCCATTTGCTGCTTGCTAACAGATTTCGTAACCCCCAGCTCCGTGCCTGTTGCCAAGCGAGAGACACGACGCTATCCTAGAGCCAAATATCGGGTTGGCTATATGTTTGGCAAGAGATCCTCATCGTCGGAAACACCATCGTCGTCACTGTTGTTTGATGCTATTTCCAGGTGAGTGCTGATGTCTTGTTACCAGCATTTGTGTTTCTGAGACTGAAATACCTTTGCCCTATTAAACACAACAATTGCTTAAAAAGAATAGTAATTGAGGACACGGTGCTGAATAAGAGAGGCAGGGGCCGACCAGTACGAAAGTGGGCACAAGAAAAAAAGAGACATCTTAGACAGGAGAGTGCTTGAGGGGGACAGATCTTTTCAAGAAAGTTTTTGTTTTTGTTTCCTCAAAATGGTTGTGATAGGTATGCGTGTAACGAACTCTTACACGATCATTAACCGGGGGGGGGGGGGGGGAGGGGGGGGGGGGTGGGGGGAATCGTAGCTTTTTAACCAGCATGCTACATAACAATGCTTACAATACTATTTACCATGAAAAATAAAAAATACCAACATCTTGCAAGATTTGAGTATCGATATGAAGTCCTGCAAAATATGAGTATCGATATGAAGTCCTGCATGATTTGAGTATCGATATTAAGTGGCTCATAAACAGCTGAGTTTTCGTGGCCATATTAAATGTCATAGTGTCATGGAGGGAGCCAGGATGCAACGCACGGCTTCCGGAAAAAGATAACAGAGGCAAACCTTCACAAAGTCGGATACAGGTAATTGAAGATGCTTTGGCTATGAAAGCACATAGGGCTTTAGAAATGGCTAAAGAAAGAGAGACTTTCTCGCGTGCCGTGACGAGGGCGACGTTGTGTAAGAGACTTTACTTCTGTTCAAAAGCTCCGATTGTGTTTCACTTAAATGATTTAGTAAGAGTCTATGACTCGCATACATAGGTTGCCACGGGAGGGTTGCACCATCTCAAAACTGTCATTTTAAGTCACTTGCAGGTGTTGACCATATCTCAATCCGTTTTTTTAATTTCTGAATGGATAGTGTAATGCTAACCACATCAGCCATCTTGTGCCGATTGGTCTATAAAATATAGGTCTAGCCCTATATGCCCTATAGCCTAAAGGCATGGAAAAGGGTCCTTTACTTTAACTTTATTCATGCTCAAAATTACATATAAGTTATCATGTCTAAATTTACGTATGTATGTACGTATGTCTGTCTCCAACCCCACAGGACAGCAGAACTAGCAACCAACACCCGGTGACACAAGTGCCACCATTCGGATGAGGATCACCCGGGCACAAGTCCCAAATACCCGTTCAACCGTTGGGTTATGTTAGGGACAGTGACTACAGCCAGGGTGGGGCTATGAAGTAACGAAAAATTGAGTCCCATGCTAGGACAGGTATTTGTTTTAAATATTCAGATAATCTTCTTCTTTTTCTCGTACACCAGCTGTAAATTCTGGCGGAAATTTCTGGTTGTTCATCCACTTTTGGACTGTAGTCCTGTTCCGAAATCTGAGTGTTGCGTGTGCATCCGTTTTACAGATCTCACTCATTTGTATGAAGACTGTTGGTTCTTTCCTGTCCGGCAGATGCACCCGGACTTCGAAGGAGGCTCCCAATTTGTCGACTCCTACGACATGCTGCTGGGTAGGCAGTGGGTCACTTCATGTTTTCTCTAAAATAGAACCCCGGAACGCACACGGGAAAACATAGTATCTATCATTCATTCAGTCATTAAATGCAGTCTCTCTGTTATTTACCCAGTGCTGCCAATCGTTTCTCTCTACAGAAACACGATGACAAAGGCTCAGCTGGAGAATTTCATTCTGAGAAATCCCGAGGTTCTGAGTGAAATATCAACAATACTGGACAAAAATGGTAAATAGTCTTCTTCTGAAGACTTAGCTGTGTGGTTTTTGTGTGGTTCTATGGCGGAGGGCAGAGGTTCTCAAACTGGGTGCCAAGGCACCCTCGGGTGCCGCCAGCGTATGTCAAGGGTGCTACGGCATTGATCAAGAAAAGTCGGCTAAACATTGTGAAATTTTTAAAAAAGGGATGCAAATACTGAGGAGTTTAAATTTTGGTTTTTTCCCCTCGCCGCTGTCAAATAGAGTGTATCGTTTGTTTCACACTCAGTCGTATTTCATAGTGAATAAAATGCCAACCGCGACTGATTCTCTAACTGAATTTGATAAGATGCAGTCCGTAAGTAAAGTTATGGTTACATTGTATTTGCAGACAGCTGCGAGCCGAAGCCATCCAAACTGGTCCGCCTCAGTTCGCGGAAAGGCAATTGACGATCAAAATAAAATTCTACGAAAACTCAGAAAATATTATCCTAGCTACTTTCTTTGTTTGGCTTTGTTTCGTTTGGGGACGAACAGGCACCGGAAGGGCAATGCGTTAACTGTCATAGAAGTTATGCTAACGGCTGTTTGGTTCTGTCTAAAGTATAGAGACATCTGCAATGCAATCATTCGGATTCTGTGCATAAAGGATAAGACATCTTCAAACACCGCGCTTTGTCTCTTTAGGCAGAGTCATCCATGATAGACTTAATTTCCAAAAATGAAAATGAAAAGGATATAACGCAAAATTCATCCAAGCAGTTTCAATCATCGTATTAACGACAATTGAACATTAAAATTGAACTATTGTTTTCCTTATTCCCTAAGTATTCAACTGCTTTAATTAAGGTATGTGTGCCGCCGACTCGTAATCCAACGTACCGCGATCGAAACCCACTGCGGCTGCGTGGATTTTTATCGTGGTATGGGACGTCGCAGGTCGACCCAGCCTAAAATGGGTACTAGGACGGGCTGTCCTGGGAAAGTAAAGACAGCCGGCGTAATGCTGACCACATTACCCACAGAGTGCTGATGGTCTGTAAAAATATGGGACGCTCTGCCCGTATGCCCGATACGCCGAAAGGCGTGGAAGGGATCTTTACTTTACTTACTTATATATATATATATATATATATATAGATATATATAGGAGTGGGCTGTTTTACTAATGTGCTGACTATCCATTGTTTACTTCAGTACATACACATTTGGTGTTATTATTTTCTGCTGTTTAGTATTATTCATGCTATTTAGTTATGTAGCCGTATGGCAACAGTTATTGATTTTAGTTGTTTTTTTTTAACTTGTGAATAAATCTGGTCGCTGAGCATAAAAGACCAGGGTATCCGAAAACGAGCTCATCTTTAGCTTTTCGGCCTGAACCCTCAATCGCTTGAGTGGCAGGAGACCTCGCGCAGCCAGCGGCTGCTGCATGATACATGTACTGAGCAGAAAGTGTTCAGGCGACTGCGTAGGAATGGACGGTTAGTTTGGCTCGTTGATGGTGGTCGTGGTGCATGTTTACATCTTTGCCCCGAATTTTCTCTAGTAGCTAAAGGTTGTGGGCAGATAGTAAGGACTTTTATTTAGTGATGTCTAATTTTACTTGTACCGCTGATTAGACTTTATAAAACACATTTCCTGCCTGGGTAAAACACTGTGGTTTTACCACCGCCTAAATGAATTTGTGTGTGTGTGTTTGTTTTTTTTTTACTTTCTTGTTATTGAGGTAGCTTAAGTTTGGGTTTTAGCTTCCACTCGGCACGTGACACTATTTGTTAGAGCTCTTGTAGTTTCGAAGTCGCGATAGGTTCAAGGAGTAGATTTCCATATTATCCCACTTTATCTTCTCTCCTCTCTTTAATACAAAGTTCCCCTTTAGCTTTGTTACTAGTACAGTTGTATTATTTTTTTATTATGTTATATTTAGGAAGCTCTGTTTATGACTTATAACCTAATTTGTCTAAGACGTAATGCAAAGAATGTACAGCATTGTGGTTCAGAAAATAGTCAAATAGTTTTTACAATGCAGTCTTCCACTTTTACCTGGGTTAGATTCCTGTAAGATGATGAAGAAAACTGGGTATAGCATATCTTTACCAGTTCAATCACTGGATGAGATGTAGGCATTGTTACGTCACCCGCTTTTGCTTCGCACTTAATCTCATATTCTACTCCACTCCTTTTTATACATTCGCCCTTATAAAGGGCTATTGGCAAGCTGACTTGTGGTTTTAGGCTAGGTTGCGAAATTTATAATTTTCAGTCCACCACATCCGATTTTTAGCAAACCCTTACTCTGCTGTCTTGTACAGTATGTTTGTTTACAGCAGGCAATGCGTCATTCTCAACCGTGCCCTCAAATGTACCCGGAACTCAAATGGGTGAATTTCCTGTATCCCTTTCTAAACATTACGTTTTGCTATTTCCGGGTAACGTTTTCAAGTCGGCATTCTAGATATAATGTTTCTTTATGTCGTATCCAGAGAGCTAGACATAGACAAGCAAATGTTAAATTTTTGTTATAGTGAGGTATGTAGTTTCATGCTAACCTTCCCCAGAAGCCTCTTTTGACGTGAGTGAAAGTAACTGCTAATTCGATTTATTTATCTATTTTTTTATTTATTTATGTATTTATTTATTTATTTTAGATTTTCTTTTACCTTTTGTCGTGTTTCGTTTGTAATATTTACTAGTCATGTTACTGGTACCATATGTTTTCTAGATGTTAAGTCTTATGTATTTGTAAAAACTAACTCAAGGGAATCATTTTTCTTTTCGCTGTGTAATGTTACTTTTTTCCCCGTACATTTTCAGATGACGACTACATTTCCTTATCTGATCTTCTGTGATGTCCCGTTCCTCCTCCGTAGACAACGTTTGTCCAATCAAATCTTCAGCTGCTGGTTTTGAGTGAACAGTCATCTAGATTCAATTTCTAATAGAAATGCCTCGAATTATCATCTTCACTCAACAGGTCCTTCATAGAATGTCAATTTTTCACGGCACGCCGTAATACTCATTCTCCAGCCAATAGTCAATCCTTATGTGGTTACCAATGAAACACTTGAAAAAAAAGCATTACATTCTACGATATTTTGTTTTCTAAAAATGGTTTACATTTCCTTCAATAAACTTTCACTTCAGCCCCGGCAACCTTGTCCATACAGTTTGTGTGTTCTCATGTGTGTTTGTAAACAGTAAAGCAGAGAGAGAACCCCAACATCGTTACTGACGCAGCAAGCACATATTATGCTGCACATGCAATTGTATAGACCACTTAGTTGGCATCGCAGGTCGACCCACCCTAAAGTAGGTAGCAGGATGTATATCCTGGGGAGGGTAAAGACGGCCGGCGTAATGCTGACCACATTACCCACCTTGTGACACTTGATCTGTAACAATAAAGGTGCTCTTCCCATATGCCCGATGCGTCTGAGGCGTGAAAATGGATCTTTACTTAACTAATACTCTGATGATGTACTGATCAACATCGGGCCGGCAACCTGTAGTTCCTAGGAGTTTTCCTGTAGCCCGTGTTAGAATGGGTCCATCTGGGATCCAAAGACATGTATAATAAAATGTCAGCTTCACAGCTTGCGAATCCAAAAACGTTGAACCGACTTGGGATGTTCTAGCTACTGCGCTACCGTCACTGGTCATGACTTAAATTAGTAATATTTCAGACACGACACCGCATTTACACACAGACACACACACACACGCACACACAAAAACACAAATTTTTATATATATATATATATATCATCGTTTAGCAAGTCCTTTGCAGAACGTCGCTCTCATCATGGTCTGCTTGAAAGAAACTAGGTCTCTCGCCAGCTCTCCTGCCTCGTGTACTTTCATACTCAAGGAGTCACTTATATTCTGTACCCATCTTCGTGTTGGTCGGTCCTGACCCTTCTTCATGGTACCATGCCTTTTGCTATTTTTTTTTTCATTCGAAACCGCCATTTCACTTAATATGACTAAAATATTTCAGATTCCCAAACTAGATTCTGTTTATTAGCCAATCTTCTTTTGATGTTCAGATCTTTCAAAATGTCAGTATTACATAATTTCTTCGTTCATTGTATTCTGAGAATACTACTGGAGAATTTCAGCTGAAAATCATAATTTTTTTTTTTTTTTTAAATTAAGGACTGCAAGATAGTCGACGACGAACATCCGTATATTGTTACAGGGAAGATGCTTGCTCTTAAAATTATAACTTTCGTGTCCTTGTTGGTGCTTAACCTTATGCTTTTAATGTTGTTATGATTTAGTAATCTCAGAGTGTCAGATTTTCAAATAATAGCCATAAGAGGAAATACTGAACTCAGCGAGCCTAAATTTAAGTAACTTTAACTGTGTTCATATTTATTTATGTAAATATGATTATGCATACAAAGAACGCCTAGCAACAGGTTTCCTGTACTTGTAATACCTAATCTTTCTGGGGGAAAAAAATGAGTTCATCACTTGTTGTAGTACTTCACACGTGGTAACACACAGAGCATCTCAAAAAGCAGGTTTCCAGCTACAAGGGCAGTTGTCCCAAACGGATCATATGGCGGCGAGACCTAGAGAGTTTTTAAAAAAAAAACGACAGTTGCTGAACGATATACAACTTCTCTTCGACTTACGCCTTAGACACCTTCGATATCTGTAGTTATGACCACAATGAATACAAAATTAGTAATTAACAAAAATAACTGCACTGGCATAGTGGTAAAAAAGTTCCCGGGACCGAAACAGTAAATACAGTAGTGTATTTTCATTTTATCTTCTATTATTATATGTTCGTAGATTTATTTTTTCGTAAAAAAAAAAGTGGGAGGGGGGGGGGGGGGGGGGGACATATTCGACTTACGAACAGTCCGACACACAACCTCATTGTTGGAAAAAGCACAGTCGTAAGTCGAAGAGACTGTGGAAGCGGTTTTCAGTTTCCTATGTGAGTTTCAGGGCCAAATTTTAAGGACGAGAGAATCGAACCCATTCCTCCTAACAGTTGCAGAAGGACGACAAATTAGGAGTTTGCTGAATTGAGATGAGTTTTGCCGAAAGGCGTACATACCTGTTTGTAAACCATAACCCACTGTGACAATCGGCCATTTAAGGGCAATTATAAAGAAAAAAGGATAACCATCCATCTCTCCATCTGTGTCTCTCTTTCTTTCCATGTGGGTGTGTGTGTGTGTGTGTGCGTTTTTTTTTTTTTTTAGGGGTCTAGTTTACAAATGTAGGCAAGAGAAAAGATCGAATTCCCCGCCATGAGACACACTGGATATGTAGTGCTGGGTCCTAATTTTGTTCAGGTGCCCAGTGTCTGGCAAGATATATATTAAATATTTGGACGAGCGCCTTGACGTCGGATAAATTTTCTCCGTGGTAGTTTTTATACATGTCGATTAGTTTGAAGATGTGAATGAAAAACACGCCTTAATTAAAAATGTGTTTTGGTCACATGACTACCAGGAGGAGAGTCAAACAATCCAACACCCCTAGTAGCGATGCCGACAGTCTAGCTAGAGGTAAATATACGTCCGTACGTTTCAGTTTTTCATCTCTCTCACCCATCCCATCTGTCTCTCTCTCTCTCTCTCTCTCTCTCTCTCTCTCTCTCTCTCTCTCTCTCTCTTTCTAAATATATATATATATATATATATATATATATATATATATATATATATATATGTATATATATATGTGTGTGTGTGTGTCTGTGTGTGTGTGTGTGTGTGTGTGTTGTCGAAAAAAGCAACTATAATTGTCCAATGGGGCGGTTTTATTAGTTAACGGGAAAGCCCGTACACCTAAAAAAATATCGACGACCCAGATGCAAATGAACTACCAGTTGATTGGTTGAACGGAAATGTGTTTCTTGTGTGCAGTTTAAAGATTCACTCATTAAATGACACAGATTTTGAATGTCAAAATAATGACACAATTATATTCCTTACAGTAGCTATATTTTTTGTGGGTGTAGTTATTTCAAAAAGTTGTGTGTGTGTATATATATATATATATATATATATATATATATATATATATATATATATATATATATATGCGTGTGTGTATATATACGGATACTAAGTAATATCTTGGGAAGTATATGCCGTACTGATACCTACACCAACCTGCGACACCTACGTCACCGACATAATGATAACAGGGGCACAAACAACATATGTTAACAACAATAATAAATACACCTAAATATCAGTCCATCTACATATCGCAGCCTAGCTACAGCTGAAAAAATGAGGTCCCGTCAACTAATCCTGAGGCACTACACCTGCTCTCTTTGCCACAATAATCTAACTGTATCATATGTGGTGACCCCGTGATGATCACTAAATCTCCTCAGTTAACACATCAACTGGACACCTAAGCCTCACAATTTCCTATTTTTCTTTCTTAAAAAAGTGAATCCAAGTTTAGCATCTTATGTCCACATCCCCCACCCCATTTTATACATAAGTGACACAACGCGGCAGGCAACATATGGCATTGGAGGCTATTGTAGACATTGCATGTCATTATAGAGATTGCAGGCCATTACAGACAGCACCAGCCATTGGAGGCTATTGCAGACATTAAAGGTCACTGTAGAGATTGCAGGCCATTACAGACAGCACCAGACATTGGAGGCAATTGCAGACATTAAAGGTCATTGTAGAGATTGCAGGCCATTACAGACAGCACCAGACATTGGAGGCTATTGTAGACATTGCATGTCATTGTAGAGATTGCAGGCCATTACAGACAGCACCAGACATTGGAGGCTATTGCAGACATTAAAGGTCATTGTAGAGATTGCAGGCCATTACAGACAGCACCAGGCACTAGAGGCTACTGCAGACATTAAAGGTCATTGTAGAGATTGCAGGCCACTGCAGTCATGGCATTCGACCTAATATTCCCCCATAGTACTACTGGCGTGATTTTCACATTATCACCCACTCAGCACCAACTGGTATTTCAATATATACCACTAGCATCATATGCCGGCTAAACAACTGTCCAGAAATGAACATTTATTTTCACTTACGTATAACAGGAGTGTATTGTCCATTATTTACTACTCAATGATATAAAAAAAATAGTTTCAGACCACCTTCAATTTGTTGGTCTTTCCAAATAAGCTGGTCTTTTTAAAAGGCGAAAACTCAGCCAAAAAATTGTTTCTGCATTCTGGAGCATGCCTAAACAATGTTTATTAAACTGACAATAAATCGAATCTGAATTACGTCTGCGTGCCTCCAAAAGCAGTCAAATCTACGTGGGGTAAATGGAATTATTAGTAAGTAAAAGTAGAGGTTCCTTTTACATGCCTTTGGGTATATTAGACAAATAGGGCTAGAACTCGGCACTTGCCGACCGCGTTCACTTCCCAGGATTGCAGCTGGTACTCACTCAAGGCTGGGTCGACCTGGGAGTCAAATCATTTTTTAGAAAAGCTCGGTTCCATCACGACTTGAGCCTACAACCTTCCGATCTGCAGGCGAGCTTCTAGTCACTACACCTCGGCGACTGCCAATGGGAAAAAACGCATATATGGACGTACACCTTGTAGAAAAGCCTGGTAATGACATTGGTAAAACGTTCTTTTCACGTGCAAGTCGTGACTTTGGTCAATACACGTCCCCCACTTTTGGGAAGGAATGAAAAATAGGTAGGCTTATAACATTAACATTGGCTCGATGAAGACGCTTGACCACTGTTGGCAAATGAGGTGCAATAGAAATTAGAGGGTTGTGAGAAAAGCTGCTAGAAGATTTGGACTTTCCCACTCTGTCATACAAACTCTGCGGAATGTTATCAGGCAAGCAGCAGTGCCGCAGCGCAGAACAACGCAGGACAGGAGGCTCAAGGTCTATCGCAACTGAACATCGAAATGGGCTTTTCAATATTCTTAAGCATAATATATCGAAATTGTGGCGCCACCTACCTCGACCAGGTCAGCACCGATAACATTCAGGCCCCGACAACCACGAAGAATCTCTAGTCCTTGAATGATTGTCAATCCAGCAATCTCTGGCGTTCCTGTCGTAAAGTTTACGTTAAAATTGGGTAATGATGATAAAAATAAAGATGTAAAGATGATAGTGATGATAAGGATGATGAAAACTGTTAATTAAAATAAATCCTATCCATAAATAATATAATATAATATAATATAATATAATATAATATAATATAATATAATATAATATAATATAATATAATATAATATAATATAATATAATATAATATAATATAATATAATATAATATAATATAATATAATATAATATAATATAATATACGTGTTTTTCTTTTCTTAAATTTTCTCTTTTCCTCCCTGACGCCTTTTGTAAGTGATTTCCTCATCTTCGATAAGAAAGTCAAAGATAAACAGAATCACACGACAGTGTTCCTGTCCTGGTTTTACCTACAAAGTCAAACCATCCAGAAGTTTTTGTTCCTGTCCTGGTTTTACCTACAAAGTCAAACCATCCAGAAGTTTTTGTTCCTGTCCTGGTTTTACCTACAAAGTCAAACCATCCAGAAGTTTTTGTTCCTGTCCTGGTTTTACCTACAAAGTCAAACCATCCAGAAGTTTTTGTTCCTGTCCTGGTTTTACCTACAAAGTCAAACCATCCAGAAGTTTTTGTTGCTGGTATTTCCAAGATGCTTGCCAGCCTTTAAACAATCTTTAAGATATTAAGACTGCGCGCTAAACTCAACTTTTGCTGACTAAAGATTGCTGAACAGGATTACATTAAATTATCTCGAAAAAAAAAAAAAAAAAAAAAACCGATCGACTCTCATTCAACAAAGACATATGTACTGCTTCAAGATCGCCATCATGTCTTTTCCGCGTTCTGGTCGTCGTCGTCTTCTTCTTTATTATTCTTCTTCCCCTTCTTTTTCGTCGTCTTCTTCTTCTTCTT
>CAJHNH020001475.1:70000-75128 GCA_905116865.2 Candidula unifasciata
GTGAACCAAGCACACCGGACCATATCTGTCCTGCAAAGGATACCACTTGATTAAATCTTTTGCAAATTTTACCACATGCTTAGTCATTATGCAAATTACACTAGAGGATTGAACATTGTGCAAATTATAATAAAAGATTAAACATCATGCAAATTATACCCCATGATCAAACATAATGCCTTTTTTTTTTATCACATAATTACAATCTATGATAGAAGCATGACACAGTCGCTGTATGTGGATTAGGCGTTGAGAACATGCTTCGAAATTCCAAGATAACAGGTTCATTCTCATAAAGGACGATTTGGCTAAAAGACCACTTTGTGTTAATTTTGACAACAGTATTCGCGGGGTGGTGTTCAGCGACAGTGGCAAACTATTGAACGTAACATTGATTAAATAAACAAAACAGACCCCCCCCACACACACACACACACACACAGACAGACATTCTTATACGCAATTGTATGTATATATATATACATACACACACACACTCACACATGCACGCACGCGCACCGCACAGGCATACACATACATGCACACATGCGAGCGCGTACACACACACAAGTGCTCTAGTTAGTTCCACAACGTCCTGTGAAGAATACTCAGCAAATAAAATAAAACTAGAAAGCGAACTTCAGTATTTTACTCCGAGGTTTAACGTTTTATTTTCTTAAAATGTCCTAATATTACTATTCTTATAGGTTGAAGAGGGTCTTTTTTTTCTGCTGGATTGACATCCGAACGTGAAGTCTAACTTTTAGCTACGGAAAAAACACACACAAATTATTTACTAGAAGGAAATGCCTATAACTATAAAAATGTAGACTTTACAAACACAAACAATGACCCTTTGGTACATCATGCATACATTGCAAGACGCATATCTTTATAAACAAATCCCAACTCGATGGATGATAGGGTCAACATTACGATGACACTCTTTACTTGCTAGGATAATTTCCTTGTGTATTACCAGTAGTAGTAGCAGTAGTAGTAGTAGTATTAGTAGTAGTAGTAGTAGTAGTAGTAGTAGTAGTAGTAGTAGTAGTAGTAGTAGTAGTAGTAGTAGTAGTAGTAGTAGCAGCAGTAGTAGTATTAGTAGTAGTAGTAGTAGTAGTAGTAGTAGTAGCAGTAGTAGTAGTAGTAGTAGTAGTAGTAGTAGTAGTAGTAGTAGTAGTAGTAGTAGTGGTGGTATTAGTAGTAGTAGTAGTAGCAGTAGTAGTAGTAGTAGTAGTAGTAGTAGTAGTAGTAGTAGTAGTAGTAGTAGTAGTAGTAGTAGTAGTAGTAGTAGTAGTAGAAGTAGTATTAGTAGTAGTGGTATTAGTAGTAGTAATAGTAGTAGTAGTAGTAGTAGTAGTAGTAGTAGTAGTAGTAGTAGTAGTAGAAGTAGTAGTAGTGGTATTAGTAGTAGTAGTAGTAGTAGTAGTAGTAGTAGTAGTAGTAGTGGTATTAGTAGTAGTAGTAGTAGTAGTAGTAGTAGTAGTAGTAGTAGTAGTAGTAGTACATTTTACCCCACTAGGACATCACACCAGCGATAAACACCCGATGACACAAAGTGCCACCATGTGGATGAGGATCACCCGTGGAGAGGTCCCAGAAACCGCGTTCAGCCATTAGACAATATTTATGGCCAGGCTATATTGCGGCCCCTGGCAAGAGCCAGGGTAGGGCTTTAAAGTAACGAAAAATTCCATCCCACAAAGGGATGATTGTGTATTAGCAGTTTCCGTCGAAAAGACAAACATGTTCTACACTGTAACATAGCATATGTGTTAGTTAGAAGATAAAACTAAGGAGGGTTGTGGTGAGATTGGTTAATCGCATAGTAGAATACAAAATTAAACCAGTCATGACCAAGTCTACCCAGTCTTAGGACGAGTTAGTTGAAGGCCTATGAACATTAGGCAGACTAGGGGGGGGGGGAGGGAGGAGAGATCGAGCAGCACCAACAAAACACACAACTGACCTTGATTGCCTGTAGAATGGGGTATGACAAAGTGTGGTCGCCACCAAGAGTCAAAGGGACACAACCGTCTTTAATAATAGCGCGATAAGCTTCTCTGATTTGTTTGACCGCCAGGTGTAAGTTGTAGGCATTGAAAGGCACATCTCCAATATCGGCGACTTGCAGGCTTTCAAAGGGTGCTGCACCTAGGAATGGAAATTCATTTATACGCGCCTTCTTTATAGCTATCAGCGTGTGGCTCCCCGGTAAGCGTTGTCAGGGTTTGCCATCTCCCGCTGTCAGGTAATTGCAGTTCCAGGACCGTTGTATACTACTCGTCCACATGCCGGATGCAATTTTTCTTTTATTGAAGCCCCATCCTGGCTTTTGCCGGGGGCCCTGAATATAACTGGGCCATAATTATGGCCTAACGGCTGAAACGAGTTTGTGTGACCTCTCCACGGGTTATTCTCATCCGCATGGTGGCACAACTTCAACCAAACACACTGCCACACTTCCAAAATTGGTTTTGGTTCTCAGGTCGACCCAGCATAAAATAGATACCAGGTATTATACGATGTCTTGAGTTCGCTTCGACAGTAGTAGCAAGAGCTGACCGATCAAAAACAAAAAAGGAATAGTAAACTACTGAACAGGAAATTTGCTTAGATAAGCCATAACAGCCAAAAATTATAGGGTTGGTTCTGCTACGTCCTGTAAAGGCTACGCAACTAACTATAGTAACCGTGGAAGTAAAGTCGGTCGCTGTGATGGATACATTAGCCAGCGATTGCTGACTTGTCTACAAAAACATCATGTGCTCTATTCGACTTTGGTTTACAAATTGTTTATTTCAGCATGTTTCTCGCGCTCAAACAATTGTTGTAAGCCAATCCGTCTCTCTATGTGTCATATTCATTATTTTTTTACTTGAATACGTTGTTTTGATAACATAAAACAACATTTACGTCGTCTACATAGATTGTGGGGAGTCGCTATCATGTAGTGGCTAGACGCTAGCCTCCTGATCTGAAGGTCGTGGCTTCGGATCCAAACGAATCCGGACATTTTCCAAAAATGACATAAGCCACCTTGTCGGCACAACCTTGAGTGGGTACATGATAAAGTCATCGAAGCTAAACTGGCATGTTGCTCGCCACATAAACAACCTAGTGCCGATTGGTCAATAAAATATAGGTCTAGCCCTATATGTCCTATACGTCTGAAGACGTCGAATAGGGTCACTTACTTAGTTCACATAGATCATAGAATCCCCTTGGCAATCGTGGCCTTTAGCAAGGTGCAAAAAATATATATCAATATAAAGATGTCAATTGCAGTGAGAAAATGTGTGTTCATATGTTTTGTGAAACCTGTGTTGTTATATGCATGTAAAACATGATCTAGCTGAAAAAACATTTACTAGCAGCAGAGATGTGGTTTGTGAAAAGAATGCAATGAATATCACAGAAGGATCGGGAAACAAAACCCAACAGCAGTCCTCAATGAGACAGTTGAAAGTGGTAACTTATTAGAACAATCAGATGCAGGCAGTCAATGTTCGCTGGACAGCAGTGAAGAGAAATGGACTCCAGAACTTGGTAACAACTGGCAGGATTGATGGGAAAAGAGGAAGAGCAAGACAAAGAGATAAATAAGACAAACCTGGTGGATAGGGCAAGACCCCCCCCCCCCTCCACCCCCCCAAAAAAAAACCATTCAACTGATCTGTAATTCTTGAGATCTTGTGGCGAAATATGACAGTTCGCTTATCGGCACTGCACATGATGATGACGATGATATAGAAATAGAATCATTTTCACAACCCCCCACCCCCCCCCCTCACCCCCCATATTCAATAGATTAGTTAGGAAAACACAAAACATAATTCAGCAACACAACTACAGTTAAGAACAACAATAAAAAAGCAGCAAAAAACGTTCAACGGCAACAAGGAATTAAACAGTTCACCTTAGCCGAGTGTATGTATTTTTGTGTTTGTATCACCTTAGCCGAGTGTATCTTGTGTTTGTATTACCTTAGCCCAGTGTATCGTGAGTTTGTATTACCTTAGCCGAGTGTATCTTGTGTTTGTATCAACTTAGCCGAGTGTATCTTGTGTGTGTATCACCTTAGCCGAGCGTATCGTGTGTTTGTATTACCTTAGCCAAGTGTATCTGGTGTTTGTATTACCTAAGCCGAGTGTATCTCGTGTTTGTATTACCTTAGCCGTGTGTATCTTGTGTTTGTATCACCTTAGCAGAGTGTATCGTGCGTTTGTATCACCTTAGCCGAGTGTATCTTGTGTTTGTATCACCTTAGCTGAGTGTATCTTGTGTGTGTATCACCATAGCCGAGTGTATCTTGTGTTTGTTTCACCGCTGAGACTGATGTTAAAAGGAAAAAGAATGGTGTCCCAGATCCACAGAACCTAAAATTGTGAAAAAGAAATGTTCAAGGAAGTAAATGGGTCTCGGCATCAAGCATTTATCTAGACAGCCTGTAAAATATGGATTAAACATTACACATTTGGTAACGTGGTAAAGTAACAAAAGACCTCTGGTGAATTTTGCGTTAGAAATATTTAAGCCATATCTCTAACGAGTTGAATAAGATTTTTAGTTGGTCCCTTTCTGTGTTTTCCTTGGCACGGTATGGGAATCACAGACGGGGAGTGTAACTAGCAAGACCCCAAGCAAGCCATATTTCACAGTTAGAGCGTGTGATTTCAGGACAGTAGTTTTCATAAAATGTATTTAAAATACTGGATACACGGGAATCGAACCTGGAACTTTCACATGTAAAGTTAAAGTTATGCCACTACCCACATCTAAAGTTGTTCCTCCTCTGCATAGCACAAATCCTGGGCTGTATTGTAGAGACCATGGGTTGAGCATGCATCATGACCCATCTCTGTCTGCCTTTGTTAACTCCAAAGAAAAGGTAACAGCAATAGTTTTGAAGCCTATTGAAAATAACATATAAATAACAAATACATGACTGACCAGTTGCCACGTTCACAAGTCTTAACAACACGGACTCCGTCCTTATCTGTCTGGGACCCATTCTAGTGCCGGATCGGTTTGAAGTACCCGCATCCAGAGGTACTCCGACGAAGCAAGCATTCAGTCCTGGATTTTAAAAAGCACATCTGTGTTTATCTTCGTTCAATATATA
>CAJHNH020001475.1:83658-86158 GCA_905116865.2 Candidula unifasciata
AAATTAAAACCATTACTAAACTTTAAATTTTTAATTCTAATGTCACATCACCACAGTTGTTTGGAGCGGAAACATGGAGAACAGCTAAGGCAATTACATGTAAAATTTACATTAATTGATGACTGCGCACAACAGAGGGAATAAAATTGTACGATAGAATCACTTCTGTAGAGCTTTGAGAGAGAACTAGACAAATTCCAGTTGTCCAAGAGGTGAGAAAAAGACGCTGGCATTGGATTGTACACACGGTGAGAAAACAAGACAACCATATAACTGCAATGTTTTTGCAGTGGAACCCACAGCTGCATAGAAACAAAGGAAGGTCAAAAAAAACACACGGAGAAGGGAGCTAAAGAATGCAGTTAAAACGTTAGGGAGGACATGGCGAGAGCTGCGTGCGATAGCGAATGACAGAACGACTTGGCGTGAGTTGATTGAGGGTCTATGCTCTATTGAATAGAAGGGCTGAAGAAAAAAAGGATACTGAGTTTAAGCACTTCACTGATTTAGCATAGACAGACAAGTTACATGAGTGTTTCGCATGGATAGGCAGAAGGATAGAAGGATAATATATGGGTCGTTGCATAGACTGACAGATGGATTGATGAATGCATGGATAGAATGAGGTTTGTGCACCCAGAACGACAGATTGACAGATAGGTGCATGTATAGGCTGAGGTTTGTGCACACAGACCGACAGATGGACTGATGGATGCATGTATAGACTGAGGTTTGTGCACACAACCCGATAGATGGACTGTGGATGCATGGATTGACTGAGGTTTGTGCACCTAGACTGACGGATAGACTGATGGATGCGTGGACAGGAGGAAGTTTGTGCGCACAGACCGACAGATAAACTGATGGATGCATGGATAGACTGAGGTTTGTGCGCACAGACCGACAGATAAACTGATGGATGCATGGATAGACTGAGGTTTGTGCTCACAGACCGACAGATAAACTGATGGATGCATGAATAGACTGAGGTTTGTGCTCACAGACCGACAGATAAACTGATGGATGCATTGATAGACTGAGGTTTGTGCGCATAGACCGACAGATAAACTGATGGATGCATTGATAGACTGAGGTTTGTGCGCACAGACCGACAGATAAACTGATGGATGCATGGATAGACTGAGGTTTGTGCTCACAGACCGACAGATAAACTGATGGATGCATGAATAGACTGAGGTTTGTGCTCACATACCGATAGATAAACTGATGGATGCATGAATAGACTGAGGTTTGTGCACACAGACCGACAGATAAACTGATGGATGCATGTATAGACTGAGGCTTGTGCACACAGACCGACAGATAAACTGATGGATGCATGAATAGACTGATGTTTGTGCTCATAGACTGACAGATAAACTGATGGATGCATGGATAGACTGAGGTTTGTGCAAATGAAAAACATTCAATCGACAGCTTTTAAATTGGACGTGTCCCATCTCTACGTATCGAAGTGGTAAAGGCAATTGCTTTATGCTCTGAATGGCGCATGATTATTTCTAACGAGCGAGTTGGTTGGGTGTGGGTGGGGGGAGGGGGGAGGGGGATAGAGAAGCGTATGCCATGAAATATATATTATTCAAGAAATGTAATGTCCTCGTTTAAACATTATATTACAAACTGTTTACAATAGTGTATAAGTCGTATAAACGCAAAAAATCAAGCACATGTTATTGAACATGACTACACGCTTATTAGGATTAAAAACACCAGCATTATAAGATACAATAGCGTTACAAACACTTTAAAGCAAAAAGACAGAGAACAAACATCGCAAATAGGGGCATTAACATGGAAGGTTCATTCCGGTGGGGGCTCAGAGGCCCCAATTAGGGTGCAATGGGAGAATAGACACACTGCCCCCCACCCCCCCCCCCCCCGCCCCCAAAACCAACCATCTCGTACATGGTGACTAATGAGAGGTGTTATCTTCGAAACTGGATTGTATCTGCTTGAGAGACAAGCAACCAACAGTCTGCATATAAACAATCAGGATCTGTAAAACTACTATGCAGGGAAACCTAAATTCTAGAAATAAATAGTGGACGGCCAGCCTGAAAATTCCGCTAGAGTTTTACAACCAGTGAATGCTAAAAAGAAGTAGAAAATTGAATGATCTATCGTGGATAGATACCTTCTGTAGTTTCCTGCACTGGAAGTCTCATGAAGGAAGCAATTCCTCCACTTCTGTGCATGTCATTCCCCGACAGTGGCTGGTTAAAAGTCTCAATTCTGGTACTTGTAGACAACAGATGTTTTCCATGGACAAGAGCAAAGACTCGGGGCAATCTAGCCCTGGTTCCTAACTGACATTGGGTTAGTTTCCATGAACAAAGTCTTACTCCTAACAAAGACATTGTAAGCAGAATAGTGCTGACTTACACATTTGAGTCTATTTACGCTCTGGCAACACAGTATACTGCATCACGGGTCTCAGTGGCGTATCTACGAATTATGTTTACATAGAGTGTATTTTCAT
>CAJHNH020001475.1:88658-107182 GCA_905116865.2 Candidula unifasciata
ATTATTTATTTATTTATTTATTTATTTATTTTTTTATTTATTTATTTATTTATTTATTTATTAATTATTTATTTGTTGTTTGTTTTGGTAGTTGACCATTTTATTTGTGTAGATGTTGTTCTCCAAACTCTTGTTAAAAATGCTGGGTCATTGTTGTTTGAAAAGTTTAAAAACCACTGTTCTAAGTAGACTAGAGTTTGTGAGGTCATACACATTAACTTGCAAGTCAAAGTTTGGTTTCCCTTGGCTGTTAAACAAAGCCTCGTTTACACGCAGTATGCCAATTTGTATCGTTGTTCACTGTACATAAACGGAACAAGTGAGGGGTGACGAGTTTGCGATTTAATTGAAACCCCGAATGTTAGCATGAAAACCCATGATGCGCACTCCAGTATCGTGTTATCTAATATAGACAAGTCAAAAATAGATTGGTTTACATGATAATCATACATCGGCGACTTCTACTTTCCAAGACATTTTCTTGTACTCATATTTACGCTAGGTTGAATTACAGACCATTCGAATTTTAAAAGCAATGTCGAATTGATCATGTTCCAGAACTTGAGTTTTGCGTGCATGTCCGTTTAACAGATTTTTCTTAAAATTCATACTGTTAGTTCTTTGCATTTTGGCAGATGCGCTCCAGCTTCAAACAAAGCTGCGTGGATGTGCTAGGGGGGGGGGGGGGGGGTTGAACTTACTCCTTACGAAATCTTTTGCATAAGAGTGGCGTAATACCTTTATATATATATAAGGTGACAGACTGGAGTTTCAGTGTGCCTGCAGATGTCTATCTTCCTCCTATCTTATACCTCACTTGACTTTTATTTTATTTCTGTCATTTACCTGTGTGAACTGTTCTTCTGTTTCTGTTAATACAGTGTTAAGGACTTCACCTTGGCCTGGTATGTCGTTGTTTCTTTCTTTCTTTCTTTTTTTTGTACCCCATCAGGACATCACATGACACAAAGTGCCACCATGTGGATGAGGATTACCCGTGGAGAGACCCCGAAAACAGCGTTTAGTCATTAGATATATTTATGACAGGTCTATATCGGGGCCACTGGCAAGAGCCAGGGTGGGGCTTCGAAATAATGAAACATTACATCCCACAATGAGATTACTGGTTTCTATGACTATGTCATTGTTGTGAAGATTTACCATCTTAAGTACCAATCCAGGTCAGATTACGTATGACTGGTTCGAAAAATCTACAGTTGCTTTATAGTTTACATCTAATAAGCCTTCAACACTTTTTTTCTAATTTGTGTTGGTCCTGAATTCGACGAATGTTTGTTGTTTGTTTTATCTGTCACACATCTAGAGTTCGTTGAAAGAGCTAGGAAATTCGTGTTTTGTGCAACGCTTTTTGGTAGGCATCTTGCTGATCTACAGAGAAAGACCTAGCCGTAAGGGATAAACACCTGGTACACTAAAGTCTATCCTCTCTACCTTAAACATCTTTTGTGTCTTCCGGTCAGTATGCCTAGTTTACGCGTCTAACAATAGTAAAGTGCTTCCCACCAGGAACTCTGAAATACACACGAAAGAGTGGGCTGTTACTTTAGTGTACCGGGTGTTTATCCCTTACGGCTAGGTCTTTCTCAGTAGATCAGTATGTCTAGTTTACGCTTCTAACAATAGTAAACTGCTTCCCACCAGGAAGTCTGAAATACACACGAAAGAGTGGGCTGTTACTGTTACCGTTGTTATGCTAATATTGCTACATCATTATAAAAAGCACGACGTATTATATCTAACTCCATCTAACGTTTGATAATTTTTAAAAGCTGGATTTTATCTGGTGAATTTTATCTAAAGGGGCAGAAACAAATCACCTCTATCTTACATTGTGTTTCTTGCCTAAATAACCACGAATTAATCGTGCGCTGTTGGCCGATTCTGTAACCACTTGGTGGTCATTTCTATGTGTTGATTTTCAACCCCAAAACAGGTCACATCAGTTGTAAACTCTCACTCTCTCTCTGTCTCTCTCTCTCTCACACACACACACACACACTCACACACACACACTCACACACACAAACACTATAGAAGTTGAGGCCTGCCCTACGATCTTCCAACCATCGCTAAACGACCATAGACAATATCGCTTGGAGATCAAGCAGTTTGCTCTGAATGTCTTATGTTTGCTTTAGGCCACGTCTATCAGTTTACTGGTGTCATTTGTACAGAGATCCATGGGAACCGTCGCTGAAGATACGGAGCTCGTGCTTTCCTCGACGCTCTCCGCGGGCGGCTAGCCGTTTTGTGGAGAGACACCGAGCCATAAGAGATAAAACCTTGTGTGAATTAAATCGATCCTCTGCACCTGAAATTTAACTCAAACATTTTCGTGTGTTTAACTAAACATGAGACAAAAAACGCATTATAACTGTGAACGTTTGACGCTTTCATTTGTCATATATTGTCCAATGCCTGCACAAGAGAGAAATTCATAACAACAAATATCAATTCAACAACAACAACAACAAAACACACACACACAAAAACAACAAACAAAAAACATCTACAAGTATTACAACGAAAGCTCTTTTATTCACACATAGACTCGAAAAGCACAACCATAATTTGCAATAAAACAATACAAACAATTTCTCACACAATATCAGTGTACGTTCACAAATCTAATTAGAAAGGTAAAGTGGGCCAAAATCACAATCTATGTGTAACCCCTAGAAATACTTTGCTTAAATAGTGATGGCTCCACATCTAGGTAGAACAGCGTTCTTCAAACTTTTTACTCCTGCGACCCACTCAAATAGGGCAAATAATCTTGCGGCTCACCTCACATGTAACCAAATAATGACACAGAGAAAAATATAGACAGCATTTTATTTGTGAAATCCGGATTCACATAAATGTCATGTGACATCTCTCGATTCTCATATGTGAGGTATTATTCTACCGATTGCAATTCTGGGAGAAAAAAAAACTACCTACCATACACTGTTATATGATTACGCAGAAATCTGTGGCGCCTACCTGGACTCTTCCACGGCATAAAATGGCCGCAACCCTACAAGGTGAAGAACACTAAAGGGTAGACCGTCTGGAAGTCAGTAAGCAATGTATAGTACCATGCCAGCCGCATTTACTCCTCAGAGCGTGTCCAATTTTTTTTTTTCTGTTTTTTTTTTTTTTTTAAGGCTCGTTAGACATGGGTCATGGGCTCTTAACTTCCATCTAAATGAGGATTTGAAATAATTACACATACTGTCTTTGTGTAAGTGTTTTGGCTGCTATGCTACACACATCTAATTATAACGATGGCAATCAGAACGCTTCCTCGTAAATTTATTATTATAAAGAAATCATATTGCTTAAATTTATGTTATCCCATTGAACGAAAGTTAACGGCATTTTGTAATAAATGCCTTTTAAAAAAATGCTGAGCACAAAGTGGGAAGAATTGAATAGGGCTGAAGAAATACAAACAATGTCTCGGCAACGACTGGCAACAATATTTAGAAGATAAAGGAAGATGGAACACAACTTGAGAAGAAGCGAGCAGAGAGTCATCAAACAGACACTTAAATGGGAAATAAGGCACTGCAGAAGCGCAGACGGCGAAAAGAAATCCTAAAACACAATGTGATTAGAAAGGCCAAGGCTGCTAGAGGGGATCCTATCTATGATACTGAATTAATTGCACAGAAATGAACGGAATAGAGGAGTCGACTGCAAGCCATATGTGACGTAAAATGGAAATGGGGATATACGATATACAGAATGATAGGTCCTATTTCACAGAAACAAAAACAGTCTAAAACAGAGGTTCTAAAAAGGCTGCAAATTAAAAAGAGAATTGCTGAAAGAAATCAGAGACAACTGCAAAGTTTCCTCCACATTTAAACACTAAATGCTGTAGGGAAAGGAGTGCAAGGGAGCATTAAGGAGACAATGATACGAGTGGGTGGGAAACATCAAGATACAAACGAACAGTAGTCTGAGAGAGTATACAACCAAGATCAGTTGCAGCGAACCTGCATTGTGAAGACGGCTCTTGATTGATTGGATGGTTAAACAGGACAATGAATGATGATATATATTATCAGACTCAGTTATGAATATTTTCACATCTGCCAAATAAAAAGATATATCATATCATTTTCAACACGTTGCAATCAAACCAAGAAATGTGTGGCTGTTCGTAGCTTGTCTAGACGATTGGATGTTTACTAGTTAGCTATTGAAACTGAAATGTTAACGCCTTACAGCATTGTCTTCTTCGTGTCGCTCATGTCGCGTGAGGTTGGCAGTCATGTCTATCCACAATAGATTCTGTCAGTGCTGAGATAGATAACGTCCATGCCATCACGTGACACTGTCCAGCCTCCACTCTTTCTCTCTGTCTCTCTCTCTCTCTCTCTCTCTCTCTCTCTCTCTCTCTCTCTCTCTCTCTCTCTCTCTCTCTCTTACTCTCTTGCTCTCTCTCTGTGTCTGCGTGTCTGTGCGTGTATGTCAGTGTATGCGTGTGTGTGTGTGGATGTATGTGTGTGTGTCTGTTTATGTGAATCTGTCTGCGTGTGTGTGTCTGTATGTACGTATGTATTCATAAATGTGGACGGCTTGTGTGTGTATCTATTTGGGTGTGTGTTTTGGTTTTGTATGTATGTGCGTGTAAGTGAGTGAGTGGGTGTGTGCAATTTGGGTGTGTGTGCGCGCGAGTGTGTGAACGCATTTTACTACCCATGCTTTTGTGTGTTTCTTTCCTTGATATTCATAAAATGCATATTATTATAAAATATTTGATAAAATACAACTGCTGTGTGAAAGATGGGAGCTTAGAAGGGCCAAATGTAAGACGGGCCTGCGTGCCCAATTTGTAACACTTTAAAAATCAATTTTGTTCGTTCGTTCGTTCGTTCTTTCGTTCGTTCGTTCGTTCGTTCGTTCGTTCGTTCGTCAGTCGATTGGTGATGGTATTAACATCACTAGGATTGTTTTTACTTCCCGTGTGGATTCGAACCCAATACTTGTGTCCAGCAGGCAAGCGATTAGCCACAGCCATACCGAGGTACCCATCTCTGACTTAACTAAGATTTAAAAAAAATAATAATTAAAAAGTAATAATAATAACAAAGTAGCCATTTTTTCAAACCCTATAATTGAAACGGCATATTTCTCGCATGTCTCAAATGCCTCATTCTTCCCTAAATTCCTGCAATCAATCTCTTCGATTGAAACATTATCAATCCATGTAACTTCCTGTGTCTTAACCGGGTTTTTTTTTTTTTTTTTTTTAAATTAATCAATGGCATATTCTTGAGGGATTTCCACACAGGATAAAGGTTCTTAGAGTCAACATGATCTATTTCATGGCATCAAATTAAATCATCTTTTGGCTCGATCTGTCTCCTTAGAATAGTCAGTCTTTTACAGAACTTAGCACAAAGCAAGATTTCCGTAGCTTCAGTGATGATCTCCAAGGATCTCCCTCAACACTTTACTCTTGAACCAAACTAAAAAGTCTATGGAATCATGGCCAAACTTTAGTAAGGCGTCGATGGAATCAAACTAAGACTTTTAGAGCGCGAGATAAACAGCTTGACCACTTGGTCAAAGACACACATAGTCTGGGTCAATCTCACACAGACGCAGGAACATTTGTTGACCTTATCACTCGCTGGGGGTTGACGCAATTGCCTAACTCGGTTACTGAATCTGCTTATTTCCCAAACGGATTTGTCAGTCGGTCGCTTGCCAGTTTAGCTGTCTCGTGTAGTTTCAATGCAAGTCTATTTTCGAGGTGAGGCGCAGTGGTGTAGCGGCTAGACTTTCGCCAGTGGATCCAAAGGTCTTGAGTTTAAGTCCAGACGGAGCTAGACCTTTTTTCCGATCCAACCTTAAATGGGTACGAGATGCAGTTATGGGAAGCAAAGGCGGCCGGCGTGATGTTGAGCACATCATTTACCGAATGCTGATCGGTCTGGTAAATATAAGCCTAGCCCTATATGCCCAACATGTATGATCGGTAAATAGTGGCAAGCATTGCTTTGCAGGTTCTGGGTAGTTGTCCTTGGATATTATTTTCTCTAGAACTTGCCGTTGTGTCGGTAAATGTAAAGTATTTTATGTATTTAAACAAGGCTTATGTCTTGAGGCCTCCAATTTTCTGTGAAATATGTGTGTGGGGGGGGGGGGGGGGGGGGGGGGGGGGGGGCTGAGATTTCCAAGGTGTTCTTTGTGTTAGCACATCCTGAGACAACGGCACTTCAGCTCGAGATGTAGCCGAATCTGCCACAATTATAACCTGTAGCTCACAACATAGCAGATGTACAGGAACGTAGATGCAGGTAACAGTGAAGATGCTGATGATGGAAGATGCGGGGACAGGCAAGGTGCAGTCCTCTCCATAACGAGGCATGTACATGGCTGGAAGACATATAACCAGGAATACATCAGTTCATCGTTTAATGGCAAATTTCCTAATGGATAAGATCTGTTACTTTACGGAAAGCAAACTATGAAGTCAAGTGTAGATTATTAAATCAAAATTTATTATTAACTTGTTCATTGTACTAATCACGAGATTTGTCATTTTATACAATTACCAAATACGAGGCGAAGTCAGTAAGGAATGGGAGGTAATTGGAAAAAAAAAAGATATACATAAATTATTTATTAAGGATAGACAAGAATAGTATAGTATAGAGACAGACAGACAGAAAGGCAGAAAGATAGACAGACTAGATAGATAGAATAGATAGATAGAATAGATGGATAGAATAGATAGATAGATAGAATAGATAGATAGATAGATAGATAGATAGATAGATAGATATGATAGATAGATAGATATAGATAGATAGATAGATAGATAGATAGATAGATAGATAGATAGATAGATAGATAGATAGATAGATAGATAGATAGATAGATAGATAGATAGATAGATAGATAGATAGATAGATAGATAGATAGATAGATAGATAGATAGATAGATAGATAGATAGATAGATAGATAGATAGATAGATAGATAGATAGATAGATAGATAGATAGACAGATAGACAGACAGATAGATAGATAGATAGATAGATAGATAGATAGACAGATAGATAGATAGATAGATAGACAGATAGATAGATAGATAGATAGATAGATAGATAGATAGATAGATAGATAGATAGATAGAGATAGATAGATAGATAGATAGATAGATAGATAGATAGATAGATAGATAGATAGATAGATAGATAGATAGATAGATAGATAGATAGATAGATAGATAGATAGATAGATAGATAGATAGATAGATCGATAGATAGATAGATAGACCGATAGATAGATAGATAGATAGATAGATAGATAGATAGATAGATAGGATATAGATATAGATAGATAGATAGATAGATAGATAGATAGATAGATAGATAGATAGATAGATAGATAGATAGATAGATAGATAGATAGATAGATAGATAGATAGATAGATAGATAGATAGATAGATAGATAGATAGATAGATAGATAGATAGATAGATAGATAGATAGATAGATAGATAGATAGATAGATAGATAGATAGATAGATAGATAGATAGATAGATAGATAGATAGATAGATAGATAGATAGATAGATAGATAGATAGATAGGTGATAGTGGGTGGGTGGTGATAGATAGATGGGTGGGTGGGTGGGTAGGTAGGTAGGTAGGTAGGTAGGTAGGTACGTAGATAGTAGGTAGGTAGGTAGGTAGGTAGGTAGGTAGGTAGGTAGGTAGGTAGGTAGGTAGGTAGGTAGGTAGGTAGGTAGGTAGGTAGGTAGGTAGTAAGGTAGATAACACTTTTTTTTAAAAGAAATAATCATTGAGAACGCAGGCCCGCCTCCAAACATTCTGCCCTTTAGTCTTTCTCCTTTGAGATACCCTTTCGGTTGTACAGCAAGTAATGATAAAAATTATCACTAGTAACAAACTATCATTTACAACCACTAGAATATGCACATTTGTAACTACAGTAAACCGTACTAGTTGTAATAAATGTAGGGGGAAAATGCGATATTTCTAAATATGGCTCCATAGTCCAAGTTGACATAGCAGCCCACAGCGCCGCTTTGTTTCTTCCTTGGTAGCTCTAAATCGCTGACCCATGGACCGCTAGGCTAAAGTGGCAGCCACTGCGCCATTTTTCTTACTGATAACTTTTTTTTTAACGAATGCTGATTTTTAGAGTGTTAACACATCAATACTGTTAGTGCCAGACGGTCTCCAGCAATTTTTTTTTTCAGTTCCCAGAAATGAAAACTACCGGACACCACATCCTGTTTACGACATCGAAGATAAGATTTTGCGACCCATAGGGCTGACAAATTTATTTAGGAAGACAGGACCAAATGTGAACAGTAAGGAGACGCACGACATTATCGTCTGGACACATAGCAAAAAACTATCACGCTTTTTGGCATTTTTTTTTTTTTTTAACTACATGAGTTAAGAGAATAACTAGCTCAGTGGCCAACAGGTTTACCTTCCGGTCTAATGGTAAGAGGTTTAAATCTATCCCCATTAAGGAACGGCTTGATACTAAACGTGACCAATGATTTATTGTTCACATCACAGATGACGAATTCATTGGTTTATAAAAATATGACCTCGTTCGCACTGTTCACTCATTAGGCGAAGAAAACATCGTTAAGTTTACTCACATACCACAACGGAAACTGTAATCTGTCAAGAGATCAACAAACAAGCTTCTGGCCTTGTTCAGGTCACACTGGTTCAGCGTGCCTCTACATGAGAACTCTAAGCAGTTTACGTATTTCTCCACAATCCTGTGGAAGAAAACAGTGTGAACATCTTGTAAACAAGCAATGGAACAAGGCGGTATTAAAATCTCATTTAGTTCTACGATAGTCCCCGAGAGAAACTAGGTGACGTTCGATTGATAACTTTTTGGGACTGGTCTGCTGTCCGGGGGGGAAAAAAAAAGGGGGGGGGGGGGGGGGAGGGTTTCGGATTTACCGCTATGATTTTTTCTAGCTCTCTGGCTTGTCTTACATTTACGTTTTTCTTCCGAGAAAGAAAATGCCTGTGACATAGGTTGCAGCACTCTCTAGGCGGGTTGTGTGTTAGACCCAGTTTCTAAATGTTTTTGTAGTGTTTAAAGCGCTGAACATCCCCGTAGCATTGTGCGAAGGTCGGACGATTCAAGGTCGACCAATCAGAAGTCAGCTAGTGTGTATGTATATGCTTGGTCTCTTAAAAAAAAAAAGGGGGGGGGGGGTTATAGTGGATATAACCAAAGTCTCATAAACAATTGTTGGATAATGGGAACAAGTTGTAAACAATTGTTGAATACGACAGTGCGAACATCTCGTAAATGAGTGTAGGGCATTGCAAACATATCGTAAACAAGAAATTGGAACTAATCAATATGGACATTTCGTAAACATTGTGGGATAGGACAGTATAAAAAATACGTAAACAAGTAAAGAATCAGTTAATGAAAACATTTCGTGAGCAAAGAGTCAATCAATCCTCATCCAGCCCAGGGCACATAAGGCAGAGACAAACTGTCGCTACTCAGTTCGATCCTGAGCCATCTTCTCTATCTCAAGTTTTGTCCTTCGCGCAGCGTTGAGCTCAGATTGGGGGTTTGCTCCCAGGTGCTTCTGGGCCTGTCTCGTCCTCGCTGTCCTTGCGGGATCCATTGCATTGGCCTGTCTCGACCGTCTCTCTTTCTTCAGTCCGAAGACGTGTCTACATCAACTCCAACTTCGCTTTTTTCTTTTTTTAATTTTTAAATTTTATGTCTTCTAAGTCCGCCATTTTTAAAATCTAGAATTGCTGATTGTATCTTTCCATGTGAACTCCAACAATCTTCTGAGGAGTTTCCCTCAAAACCTATGAGCATGCTCTCTATCTTTCTGTCTGTCTTCCAATTGTTTGCTCCATAGAGAATAAGTGTCCTAACTGTAAGCAACTGCGGGAAAATGTGAACATCTAGCAAACCAAATTGTTAAAAAATCTGTATTACCATCTCATAAACAACTGTCGGACAATGTAAATTTATTGTTAAAACTGTAGAACACGACAATGTGAATATCTCGTAAACAGTTGTAGAAAAAAAAACAATTTCATCAGTTATCAATTATGTCCAGTCGCCGGTAAACCTCTTTATATTGCAGCTATGTCAACATCGTCTACAGCCCGACAGTAATTTCCAAGCTGAATTCACACGCTGAAACACCCTCATTTCATTACGTTTCTTTAATAAACTAAAGGTTGAAATATTGATATTTACAGTCGTCGAATAGATGAAATAAGCCATTTACTGCAAACGCTTCTAAAATATGGCAGAAGTGAGAAAATGAGTTTGGCCTAAGCAGTGGTAGTTTTTATGAACAAACTTATCCATGTTTTGCGACGTTTCCTCAAGCGCATGTAACTAAGTTAACCCCATTAGCTCCTTTTTCCCGAGTTTTCTACACTGCATGTTTTACGGGATTGTTGTTGTTGTTTATATTTTTTTTTTTTTTTTTGTTGTTGCTGAATTTATAATGCAAATATAAGACGTTGCATAAAACATTCTAGAATTCTAGGAATGACAGAGAGAAAGTTGGATTGTTTACCATTTCATTTGTAATTTAAGTTTGTAAATGCAGCTCAGAATCGACGTCACTGATCTTAGACATTCCCAAATGTGCTTAGTCCTCCGATGTAGCAGCCACTTTAAGGCACTTCAAATGTTACCATGAAAGGTTCGTTATAATGTCTCCTATCTCTGCCCCGAATGCGGTATAGACGTGGTTACCATGATTTACTCCCATGTCACGCAATCGTGTTAGTGTCAGATATTTGTCATTATCCACTAGCCCAGTCCGTACAGTGTTGATATCTGCTATATCCAAGCTTCTTCCCATATGCGCTTGCTTTTTGGTCGGCCCACCAGGTGTGTAGATCCAGATGGGGGAGGTTAAGAGCGATTTTCGAATGCTTTCTACCCATAGAGAGCTCATAGCACCTGTTGCTGCTTTCTGAAACAAGTTCAAGGATTCCGTTACAAAGAGTACATGTTTAATTTGATTTGATTTGATGTGATTCAAGAACCGACATCACAGCACTCAGGGCATTCCCATAAGCGCTCTGTCCCCATCTTCAGCCAGCGAAGAGTTTCGATACGGTGCCAGTAGCTTTCTGATAAACGTTTGCCTTTTCCTCTGAGCCTCGAGAATCTGTCAGAACCTCTCGTCACCCCCAACCGCATCAATCTCACCAGACTGTGGTTGATCCATCTGCTCCTCCGAATTGTACTGAACGCTCTCCCACAAGGCACTAACCACATCTGCCCTATGCGCAGTATTCTACCAAGTTTGTGCAGAGCCAGCCATCTGTCCGCATGTTCATTTCCCAACCAGCGTGACCCGGTGAAAAAATCCAGACAATACTCCTCAGGTCCTCCGCAGCGAAGCATGCCACTCTGCACGAAGCATACCTGTTTCTGATCTTCCTCATCATTGCTTTCTGAATCAGTTACAATTAATGCTTCTCTACCAGCGGAAAGCTGCGTGACCGCGCATAGCTGGATTTTGTGGTGGTCACCTGATAGCTCTGCTGCATTTATAAGAAGTCCCAAGCACTTCTTTTGCCTCTTGGCACAAGGATTCCGTTACAAAAACTACATGTGTGGCTGCATGCTCTGTTGCGCGTGCCAGTGCTCTAGAAGTTGGCTGCTATCTCCGTTATGCCCGACACGACGCAAGCTACATCGGAGGCCCACGCATTCCTCACCTTACGCATCTTATCATTGTATGCACTCCACATTTGGATAGCCTTCGCTTATTCACAGCAATTCCCTAACTTAGCACGCTACAAGCACCCAGATATCATCCGATGGTTGACACTGGTGTGTCTTGATGATACCCGCTATTTTGTGGTCACTCTCCGAATCAAGCTAGCAACGCTGTTTTGTCTTTATGGCTGTTAAAGCTGAAAATGTAGAATATTACAATTTCAATTAAACTAAATTTTAAAACTGCTTGACGCGTCTCCCTATCCTTGAAACTTCCTAATAACTCCTTCTTCCCCCGACTCTCCATTTTGATGCCACCCACCCTAGGAAAGTTTGAGACCACTCTTGAACACAAACCTTCACAAGTAAATGTTAACCGTTCATTGACACGCCAACGTCATTTATTTTCTGCAAACAAAATGCCTAGACACGTGGAAAATAAATGAGATATTTCCATTAAAATATCAGATGTCTGGGCATGACAGAGACATCCGCATGATTGTGCAGAACAGTAAAATATAAAGTGAAAAACCAACAGCGCAGATGGAATAGGAGAAGAAAATCTAATTACCCGCACACCAACGTTTTATTAGCTGCTGCGGCCACATCGTTGATCATCTGTTTTGTGCAAGAAATCATTTCCTTGACACATGGGGTCGCAGAGTTGAGGAATCCGCCTGTTGGACAAAATAAGCCGTGAAAGTCAAAAAAACTCTGTCTGATTGTATGAATGAATATTTCAGACTTCAGCGTACGGCGGAAGCTGAGCACAAGGCTGATTTATGAATAATGAATGAATGAAGGATTCTATGTCGTGTTTCTGAAATAGCGGAGATAGTGGTATATACACAGTGATTTGCGACTATTGGAGACAAAGACACACACACACACACACACACGCGCACACACACACACAAGCGCGCACACGCGCGTGCACACACACACACACACACACACACACACACACACACACAAAAGTCGTAGATGTAGTGGAATCAATGGCAGATGAAGGGTTTTTAAAATATCAGAGGGAGAAATTTTGGAGCACGACAGTGACAGTAGTAGTAGCAGCAGCAACAGCAGTAGCAGTAACAGCAACAGCAGTAATAGTAGTAATGATGATGGTGGTGGTGGTGGTAGTGTTAGTAGCAGTAGCAATGGACCCTTTTCCACGTCATCATGCTTTTTGGGCACATAATAAACGGGCCTCCTTTTCATGCCTTTAGGCGTATTGGGCATTTAGGGCTAGACCTATATTTGTATTGACCAATCGTCACTCGGAGACGCCTCAGTTTGGAAAAGGAATTTTAAAAAAAGGGAAAACCCATTTTTTTTTCGAATACAGTTAGAGCGAGCTTGCACGAGATAACTAAACCTTTAATATGCTATTGATCTGCATCTATCGTAATGAATGTCTGTGCTTGTCTTTAGCAGGAAGAGCTGATGTCACGACAGACTGGCTAATCTAAGATCAGACACGGCAGTATGGCATGCTGCAATACGGATGAAAACGCAGACGAGATGGCACAATGAAAGACAGATACGGCAGTATGGCATGCTGCAATACGGATGAAAACGCAGACGAGATGGCACAATGAAAGACAGACACGGGAGTATGGCATGCTGCAATACGGATGAAAACGCAGACGAGATAGCACAAAAAGAGACAGACACATAAATATAGTATTTAAATATAAAAAAAAAAAGACACATCTAGCTAAACATCTAAACTGAACAGTCGGCAAATTAGATAACATTTTTGAGAGAGAGAGAGAGAGAGAGAGAGAGAGAGAGAATGAGAGAGAAAGGAGTATACAGACAGGTAAGTGGGCGAGAACGTGAGCAGGTAGATAGAAAAACGGGTCAAATAACAATAGAGACAGTCAGACAGAAAGACAATCAGCATGACAGAAAAAAGGGGCAGCCAATCGCATAGATAAGAATAGTGCCAGACAGAGAGGTTGGTGTACGGGATAAAAGACAACTGTTAATTATGTTTACATGTAATCAGATTTCAAAGCTGGAAATTATATTTTTTTAAATTAATAACTGTAATAAAGTCAATATGTGTTAGAAAGAGTGCTTACGAGAGAAAATATAAATTTATAAAGCGGTGGTTAGAGTGAATGAAAAAGAGACTGATAGAGAGAGTATGAGAGAGAGATTATGAAATATTGTGCGTGAGAACGAAGCAGAAAGAGGCACAGAGACACAGAGAGAGAGAGAGAGAGAGAGAGAGAGAGAGAGAGAGAGAGAGAGAGAGGGAGAAGATAAGATGGAGCAGCAAAAAAGTGGTACAAATGCTGAACATGTGTGAAAAATGAGAGACAGAGAGAAATAGTTGAAAAAAAACAGCGGGGGTGTGTCTGTGTGTGTGAGAAAGGGGGGGGGGGTGGTATAGCTGATATAGTATGCAAAAAAAGTGGGCGGGGGGGGATTCTGGGGAAGTGAGAGAAAGACAGAGACAGACAGGGCGTGACAGCAACTCTGAGAAACATATAGTCTGAGGCAAAGAGGGAGATACAATTTGTGAGAGCTTTGAGAGAATTGGGGGAGGGGAAGGGAGTTGGCAACCACAATAAAGAAAGAGAAAGAGAGAGAGGAGAGAGAGAGCAGCAGAGAGAAAGTCAGAGTGGAAGAAAAAAGTGTGAGCGAGAGAGATAATGCAAGGGGGAAATGATAGAAAGATCGTGTTAGAAAACTCAAAGAGAAATTGCAAGAGACAGAACAGGTCAGATTAAAACATGAAAGACACACACAAAATGAGTGACAATAAGAAAAGTAATGTATGTGAGTAGGAAAGAGTAAGTAAGGGAGAGAGAGAGAGAGAGAGAGAGAGAGAGAGAGAGAGAGAGAGAGAGAGAGAGAGAGAGAGAGAGAGAGAGAGCGTTACATTGTTTATTATTTCTGATCAGTGCCAACATATCAACGGGAGACAATCAGGGTATGTGACTTCCGTCTGCCACCGAATTAAATTAGAGAGAAAACCAAGATCAGATATCAGCGTGACCAGATTTCCTATTGATATCGACTGAACCAAATACACTTGTTCAAGCTCTGGCATTGTTCTGATATGGGAATTTTCTTGCGACTGTCCCATTTATGTGAGTGGCAGATAGTAATACAACATTTTCAGTGCTGACTCCGCAATTGAAGTAGCTAAAGTTCATCACTGCTGTCTTTGTGAGTATTACCTGCGTAATCAGGGCAACTCTCGTAACAGTGTCCAAAAAAAAAAACAAGCCTTTTGAAACCTCGCACTTGAGGAACACACAGTTTTGAAATGTATTCACTAGCCTCTAATAATACAACATTTACATCTCTTTTTAGCAATGAGAAGGGTTGCAGTAGTGACCAGAAGGGATAAAACCAGGAATGAAATCAGAAGAGAAAAAGACTGAGTGATTCTTTGAGCATGATCTGGCGAGTCGATCAGGACTTTGTAGCAGACAGTGGATCCAGTCATTGCAAAATTCCACTCATCCTTATATCAAGGCTAGCGGATGCTGTTGGCAATGAAAGACCTGATAGATTAGCCGGCTCTCATCAGTTACAGAGGGCTAGATCATGGATCATGACGACATTGTTAGTGCCATTAGAGAGGTAAGACGTTCCGAGGATTTCGGAGCAGCACTTCCACATATTTGCTGAAAGTGCGAGAATTGGCAGTTAAGATCGGTATAGCCAGGTGCGAGAAGCACCCCAGACGCACGAGAAGTTCTGTTAACCAACACAGGACTGGAACTATGAACCACGGGACTCTGATGTATATGTTGAAGGGGGAATCTGATCACCAAGAGACGTGTCCAGAGTGCCGTGAAGATAAAACAAATCATAACTCATAACTCAAGAGAAACAGAAGTCCGCAAGGAACCAGTTTAAATAATATACAAAGACAGTAAACAAAAGGGTTTGTCCACTTAGAGTGAAGTCCTTGTGACGCTATACCATACAAGACATACACCAATAGAAAGATTAGATGGACGAAAAGCACGAGGTAGATCAAGAACAAGAAAGATAGATAACATCAGATAAACTCTACAACAGCACGATGTGTCAATAGTTAAGGCGTCCAGAAGTGCAAGAAGCAGAATATTGTATCTCCCTCGACACCCGAATCGGTAAAATAGGAAGTCAAGAAGAAGCAGAAGAAGAATCGTGTATCTCCCTCGACACCCGAATCGGTAAAATAGGAAGTCAAGAAGAAGCAGAAGAAGAATATAGCAGTGCAACAATTGTTTTCTCACGAGAATTGACGATATTGTTGTTGGTGATTGAGTCACCCTGCTGACATCGACATCTCGCACATTGAATATTCCAAGGTTGGTTGTCTTCCAAGGAATCAGTTTTTGCAAAGTACTTATACTGACTGTTCCTATAAGAAGTTCGTTATAATGTAATATCTAGAGCCGGAAAGGGTAGGGGGGGGGGGTAGTGGCTAGACGCTCATCCTGCCGACCCGAAGTCAGTGGGTTCGAATCCGCATCGAGTTGAATTGTTTTTAAACTGACCTTAGTTCGAATGTCTGCCCAGCCAAAATTGGGAACCAGGTAGAGTCCTGAGAAGTAAAGACGACCGGCCGTGAATTTTACCATATCATTGAAGGTAGACGAAAATATGAACCTAGCTGCATGTGCTGGGTGCGCCTTTTGAATGGAATTGACTCTTACTTACTTTCTTATCTCTTTGAGTCCCAGGGGGTTTAGCATCACAGGCCCAGGGAGTAGTACAGAGATTCATAAAATCTCCGCATCATGCGTTCATTGGGCTTCTAGATAGAACCCATGAACGTATGATGCGTTCCTTGGGACTCAAAGAGTTAAGTCATTTAGTTTGTATTACCCTAACTTTTGTTATCAGCTCTGCTTTTTTGGCAGTGAAACTTGGTCAACGAATTGGCACCAGGGGAAACGGCTAAATAGCTTGCACACGCGATGGCTAAGAGGAATACTTGGCATTAGGTGGCAAGACAAGATCACAAACATTGAGGTTTTGAAAAAACAAGGTATTACAACACTTTTCTCAGTGCTAAGTCTATGAAGGTCCAGGTGGCTGGGTCACACCTGGAGAGTGAAGAACATCCTCTGTTGTGAATTAAAGATGGGTAGACGATGTCGATACCGACATCTACTAAGATGTGTGCAAGCGGGGCATGAATGATACTGGTACTCAGATGGACTCGTGGAAATAAATTACGATGGGTCTTGTTGCGTGGAAAGAGTACATTAGAAAGGGAGTTTAATGTTGAATTAAGAATCGACACCATAGCACTCAGGACACTTCCATAAGCGCTCCGTCCCCATCTTCAGCAGCAAACGGAAAGTTCTCATTCTGATGGCACCAGTAACTTATGATTGTATGTATTCTCGTCTCGCCTTTTCCTTGAGTATTGGTAATTGCTCGCAGCGTCATTCCCCTCAGACCGTAATGATCTGTTTGTGCTTTCGCGCTGTTCCCTCGCTCTAAACCAGTTGTAAAAACATCTAGCTTGTCTAAAATCCATTTATCATAAAGTTATGTAGAACCGACCAGTCTATCTGCCTGCTTGTTTCCCAACACACCGGCATAACGTGGAGAAAATATTTAAAGGACGCTATTTATCCGGGACTTCTGAAGCGATGAATGTCACTCTGCACGAAGCATGCCTGTCCCCATCTTTCTCAACATACTCTGTGATTCAGTTACAATTCCGACATGACTGTACAGCTGATTCTCAAGCCAACGGAAGGCAGCAGTGACTACCTCCACCTCTATTCTCAAACTACACTTCATGACCTTATATGGTAGGCTTTACTGCTATAAACCATCACATACTTCGTCTGCCTCTCACAGAGCCAGCTGCATAGATAATCACATCACAGCGTCGGGCATTGTGATGAATCATTTGTTGAACTGATTCTGCAGCACCAGCTGGTCAGTCCCTAAACTTACGACCTAAAGTGATTAGAACCCTACACCAGTCTGATTCTTATTCAGACACTTTGACCCACTCCACTCCTCGTCCAAATTTATCAAGCCTGCACACATGTCCAATTGTGTCTTTATCTTGCTCATCCAATACCTTGCTCTTTTCAGTCTGTGAGCCGCAGCTCTACCTAGGCATTCACGTAGGAGGTGCTTCATGTCTGCAGCTATACCGAGATATGACTTTGCTTGCCGAACTTCGAGCCTAACTACAAGAGTAGGCAGTGCACATAATAATCGCATACATTCTACCAAGATATCTCTTGTAAAATCCAGAATAGAAAGGAATGGGATTGAAGAAACAATATTTGCACAGACAATGAGAGCTGTGCGCCTAAGATAAACACAGTAAACATAAATGTTTCAACAACGGTCTTGAACTCCAGTGCTGAAATTGAAGAAGACTTGTTAGTCACACGCACCATCGTCATGGGCTGTGAGTCCAATGCCTTCTCATAGCACAGTATAACACTAGCGTATGGAAAAGGACGGAAAAGTGCCAACAAGTTGTGTCCCATCCTGATCTCGAAGACGTACACACCTAATTGGCCTTGCTTTACTTGCAGCACATAACTTTGATTCGTATCAGAAACCAATCTAGTCCTTGCACCATCGATTATATCAGCTCTGTGGATTCATCTTTTCACTTTTCTTAGCATGTTAACTGCCAGCTGGTCTGCTCATTAATTGCCTCGTACACAGTTATGACAGTGTGTTGATTAAAGAAACGTACACTTAGCGGAAATCACAGGTAACTTGTTTCTAGGTAACAGTTTCTACTATCAGCATGGCGCTTGTATGGACA
>CAJHNH020001475.1:113067-118067 GCA_905116865.2 Candidula unifasciata
CGTGTGCATGACTGCATGTGTGTTTGCTTGTGCGTCTGTGTATGTGTCTGCGTGTGTTAGCATTAGGTTTCTGTGGGTGTGTATCTATGTGTGTGTGTTTGTCTATCATCTGTGTGCGTGTGTGTGCGCGTGTATGACTGTGCGTATGGGTCTACATGTGTATTTGTGTGTGTGTGTGTGTGTCTGCATGTGCCTGTGAATGTATCTGCGTATCTGTGTGTTCTATGTGTATGTGGCTGTGTGTGTGTGTCTTTGTTGTGTTTGTGTGTGTGAGTTTGTGATGGTATGTGCCTGTGTGTATATTTTTTTCCGTGAATGCCTGTGTATACGTGCGTCTCTGTGTGTAAGGATATTTGTATTGTGTGTCTGTGGGTGTGTATCTATGTATGTTTGTGTGTCTGTATGTGTGTGTTTGCGAGTGTAGGACTGTGTGCATGTGTCTGTATGTGTATCTGTGTCTACATGTGTCTGTGAGTGTGTTTGCTTGTATGTGTGTTCTACGTGATTGTAGCTGTGGGTTTGCCTGCGTGTGTGTTTGTATGTGTGTGTCTTTGTTGTGTTTCTGTCTTTGTATGTGCCTATGTGTGTATGTGTGTCATCGTGAATGTCTCTCTGTGTATATGTCTGTGTGTGTTTGTCTGTGTGTATTTCTGTGTGCAGTGTCTCTGGATGTGTGTACATGTGTGTGTGTATGTGTGTGTGTGTGTTCCTGTGTTTTTGTATGTCTGCGTATGTGTTTGCGTTTGTGTGTCTGTGGGTGTGTGTCTGCGTGTATCTCTGCGTGCGCCTGTGTGTATGAATGCCTGCGTATCCTTCTGTGTGTTTGTGGTTGTGTGTATGTGTCTGCGTGAGCATCAGCGCGCGCGTGTGTGTCTGCGATTGTGTGTGTGTTTGTGAGTCTCCGAGTGTATCTGTGTGTTTGTGTCTGCGTGAGTTTGTGCATATGTGTCTGTGTGTGTCTGCGTGTGTGTGTATGCCGGTTTGTTTGTGTGTGTGACGCATGTGTGTGTGTGTCTGTGTATATGCATGTGTGTGATTAGGTATGTGCCCGTATGTCTGTGTGTGTGTGTGTGTCTGCATTTGTTTCTATGGGTGTGTCTGTGTGTGTATATCTGTATGTCTGTATGTGTATGGAATGTGCGTGTGTGTGAAGGTATGTAGGTATGTATGTAGGTGTGCTAATGTGTGTGTGTATGTGTCTGCGTGAGCATCAGCGCGCGCGTGTGTCTCTGCGATTGTGTGTGTGTTTGTGAGTCTCCGAGTGTATCTGTGTGTTTGTGTCTGCGTAAGTTTGTGCATATGTGTCTGTGTGTGTCTGTGGTTGTGTGTATGTGTCTGCGTGAGCATCAGCGCGCGCGTGTGTGTCTGCGATTGTGTGTGTGTTTGTGAGTCTCCGAGTGTATCTGTGTGTTTGTGTCTGCGTGAGTTTGTGCATATGTGTCTGTGTGTGTCTGCGTGTGTGTGTATGCCGGTTTGTTTGTGTGTGTGACGCATGTGTGTGTGTGTCTGTGTATATGCATGTGTGTGATTAGGTATGTGCCCGTATGTCTGTGTGTGTGTGTGTCTGCATTTGTTTCTATGGGTGTGTCTGTGTGTGTATATCTGTATGTCTGTATGTGTGTGGAATGTGCGTGTCTGTGTAGGTATGTAGGTATGTATGTGGGTGTGCTAATGTGTGTGTGAAGGTATGTGGGTGTGTTTAAGTGAGTGGCTGGGTGTGTTCGTGTGTATGCATTTTACCACCCATGCTTTTGAGACATCCTAACCACTCAATAGCCCTTAGACTGTTTAGGATCACTTTCCTAATAGAAAAAAAAACAGTAACAGCAGAAATATGGTGGCGCAACAATGCACACAAAGACTTAACTAAAGTGAACTGTGAAATACCAGACACCAACATCTGTAAGTCCAGAATAACAATGCATGATGTAATAAGTTGCAACAAAGTATAAGAAATCTCAATAGGCTGATGTATACAATCGAATAGTATGACACAAATATTGTTAGACAGTCACAAATTCACTGATTTTTTTCTATAACTGCATTGATGATGTAAGCTCGTGGCATGAATTGACCAGCTGGCTGTACATCAAATCTTATGTACTTTTAATCAGTTGTAGAGAATGTTCGAACAGTTCCTTTTCCCAATTCAGGTCAATTTCTGCTTCAGAATTCCAACCGGCACAAATCTACAATTCTATAACAATGTTGTATAAACAGTTCAGTCATAGGCTGGTGGCAGTCGGCAGTGGCAAAACCTTCTGTTATACACACAGGATGATGATGTGGTGGCTACAGCTGTCTTCTAAGGAGTGTGACCCATTATGTCACTTCTCACATAGGTGTTCATTTCACTGGCAAAAAAGAAAGTAGGGTACCTGATAACTAGTACTAAAGGCTAGTGGATGGGTGATTGATGATAGTACCCTAGTAGATCTCCTTCTCCGTGATCTTGACGTAGCTTTTAGTTAAGTCTGCCAGGTTCACTGTATCATAGCTCACACATCCCATACTCTCTTGAAGTTCCCGGGTGAAACAGGTGACTTTCAAAAATGTATATATACGTTGACAGAAAAGGCGATAGACCTTATGCTAGCTTTGGGAGCAACGTCTCGAATGACGCTAAAATTCCAACCTATTCCGAACCAAGAGCGGGTAAGATTCCCTCTGTAAGATAAAGCGGTAGTTCTACCATGGAAAAGGCTTCACTGTTCACGTAAATCACTTACATCTGAGTGAATTCATGATATAACTCACTTCCAATAGATTCAGAATGAATAAGGCTCCTTTCGAAAAATCCTGATCCATGCTTACCAAAGAATGACTATTTACCTACAGTGGAATAGTCCATATTTGAATACAGATCATTTGCAAAGAGGTTTACAGATGTGCACGAAACTACTAGCAGAGGGTTGTTTTGCTGGTTACATGACACGGCACATGAATATCTGTCTATGTAGGAGCGTTTTGGTATGAATTATCATGCATATATGCGTGTACATGCGTGTGTCTATGTGAGTATGTGTCAACACAAGCGTGTAGTTGTATGCATGTTTGTATTTTTTGAGGTATACATTTGCCATCAATACCTTTGTGTTTTTACATTATGATTATGTTACGTATAATGTTGTCTGAACATAACATGCTTGCTCAATTTGTTAACCTTTACAAATAAATGGCATTCCTTTCGTTCGCTCTCTCTCTCTATATATATATATATCTCTCTCTCTCTCTCCCTCTCTCTCTCTCTCTCTCTTTCTTCCTCCCTTGATCTCTCTCTCTCTCTTTCCCTCCCTTTTTCTATCTTTCTAAATTGCTCTCTCTTTCTGTCTCTCTCTATCCCTCTCTCTGTCCTTCTCCTTCTCCCCCCCCCTCTCTCTCTCTCTCTCTCTCTCTCTCTCTCTCTCTCTCTCGCTCTCTCGTGTATACAATTCCCATGCGTTCTATAAAATGTTTTCAAAAATTTCTTCTCATGACCAAGCGCTGTTGAATTAAATTACATATTTGGCAATATATTACACTAATAACTGTGTTAAGTATATAATACGCTGGTTATTAGTGTGAAGGGTATAAATATTACCTTTCTGTGCAATAAGATATTCATCCTTAACGTTATCTTTAATTCATATTTATACAATGTTCTTTCTTTTTGTGATTGTGTGTGTTGAACCATCTACAAATAGATTTCTCTGCCCAAGGAATTTTTCCTGTTTGATTCCCAGGCCAAGGGATGTTTTTATAAATTAAAGTTGCTTTTTTGGAAATAACATGTGCCCGGATTTTGTGAATTTAAAAAAAAAGTTGGCTGTGTATATTATTTATATCGGAGTTTACCGAATATTTTTCAATACAAGCAGTTTCATGACACAGAAACCAGTTTACTTATATATCAAACGGCAAACTCACTTTTCTTGCTTTTTCTTAGCACATATGCCGTAAGGGGAGTCGCCGTGGCCGGCGTGATGCTGACCCCATGACTTATCTCGTGCTGATTGGTTTATAAAATATAGGTCTAGCCCTTTATGCCCTATACGCATGGACGCGGGAAAAAGGGTCCTCTACTTTTTACATATGCCGTAAAGCTTCATGGTGAGAGGTCAGATGTAGTTCTGCCTCTTGCTAGGTCTGTGTGCGTGTGTGTGCGTGTGTGTGTGTGTGTGTGTGCGTGTGTGTGTGTGTGTGTTGTGTGTGCGTATGTGTGTGTTTGCGTGTGTGTGTGTGTGTGTGTGCGGGCGCGTGTGTGCGTGTGTGTGCGTGTGTGTGCGTGTGTTTTTCTAGGACTGCCCACATCTGGAAACTAAAATACAAAAATTGATATGAATTGCGCATTTGTTGGCTGCTTTCGTATGTGCGTGTCGATGTTTTGGTGCATTAAAAGAGGCCCTAATTGGTACAGAACCAAATTGACGTTAAACCAAACCCTTAAATGGATTACTGATGTATATCGCAATGGCCCCCCCCCCCCATCCCCCCCCCGTGTGTTCCAAGTTCCAATTGGGGGGGGGGGGGAAGAATAGAACCACAGCCTCTCAATCATATCGTAGGAGTCGACTAAATGGAGAGCATCATTTAGAGTCAGAGTACATCTAACTGAAACACAAGAAACAAAGAGTCTGCATATAAATAAGCCAGATCTGTAAAACGGATGTGCACTCAACACACACGTTCTGGAACAAGACTCAAGTCTGGAGGTGGATGAACACCAATGACTTTCCGCCAGAGTTTACAGCCAGTCAACGCGAAGAAGAAGAAGAAGAGGATGCCCAAATGCTGATTGTCTGTGACACCGCTAGCCTTCAGCAAGCGCACTAAGGTGTCGCGACACACAGTTTGAAAAGCTCTGCTTTCCAATATCATTATCATCGTTATGCCGTTATACATCACGCAGGCCGGCGCCTAGCCCTCCATACTGTCATTTGCCACACAGGCATTAGAGGCTAGCCCACCGTAACATTATACGTCACACAGGGCTCAGAGGCGTGTCTTTCATGGCGTTATAC
>CAJHNH020001475.1:120567-130567 GCA_905116865.2 Candidula unifasciata
GTGTACGTGTGTTCGTGTGTGTTCGCGTGTGTGTGTGTGTGTGTGTGCGTGCGTGTGTGTGAATGTGTGCGTGTGTAAATAATATCATTTACCGCAACCCCAAGTAATCACTCAATCACTGTATGACACAAATTACCACTTTGCTTAGAAAATTAAATTGTTATTGCGCAGTTAAGTTGATAATTAAATATTGATCACGAAAGAGCCGGCCCAGGAATCGCAGAGACAAACAAAGACATTCATTCTTGTTATGGCGTTGTCAAACTCAGAGATTGCCGGCAATGTTGTCTTGAACAACAGAATACGGCAAATCTTCGCTAGGACAATGGTTCTCTGTTAGATCAGACTTGCAGGCGGACTCAGTACCCTTGAATGGTCATGCTGAAAAACTTGTAATTTTCTTCTTCCTCTTTTCTCTACTCTTGGAATGCCTCGCGAAGCTTCAGGACAGGAATACATTTCTGGAACGGGGCCTTTTATTTGCTAACTTTTTTTTTTAAATACAGTGAAAACCTTGGCTCAAGCTCGCCTCTAATGACGAACAAATCAGCCCATGAACACAATATCCGAACAAAGTTCGGCTCGCGATAGCACGCTCATGGTCTTGGGGCTATGTTTTTGCCTAACATCATCGGAAGCACCTAACGCACATGGTCTTGGGGCTATGTTTTTGCCTAACATCAGCGGAAGCACCTAACGCACATGGTCTTGGGGCTATGTTTTTGCCTAACATCATCGGAAGCACCTAATTTGGGGCTATGTTTTTGCACATGCACCTTACACATGTTTTTTTTGTCATGGTCTTGCTATGTTTTTTAACATCATCCCATTTCAATTTAACACCCTCATTATTTCTCTTTAGAAAGCGGAAAAAAAAATGTTAGCGACATTGATGTCAGGAAGCCTAAATGTATTATTTTATCAGGAAAATATGTAAATCCCAACGAAAAGTATATCAGCAAGCTTCACAATATTACAAATACAAACAAAACGTGAACGTTGCGGATATTGAGTCTTCATCAGCACATACAAATAAAACAATGAATTATTTTAGACAGGCAGAAGAAAATTAAAGATAACCATGAGAATGATGTTTATGATTCTGATGACTCCAAGCAGTACGACATGGCTACATCTACGATCTGCTATCTTAAAGAACCAAACTACGCCTAAGGTGCTGCTATCTAAACGAATAACTATATTATTGAAGCAAAGATCGCAACTGTTAGAACAGCGGTTCTCACCCTATGAGTGGCGACCCTTTGTGGGTCGAACGCCCCTTTCACAGGGGTCGCCAAAGACCATTCGCAAAACACATATTCATTGAAGTTATGAAAAAGCAACCAAATAATTGTATGGCTGGAGGTTGCCACAAGACGAGGAACTGTATTAAAGGGTGGCGGTATTATGAAGGTTGAGAACTACGGTGTTTGAAGAAGTATACCATTTATTGTAGGCTACCGAACCAGCAACCTGAAGAAATCCTAGGACACGAACAAGAGAACAAATACTAGACATGCCCACACAGCTGCCCTACCTTATTATGGGATGGGACTCTCGTTTAAAGCAGCATCCCTGACCTCTACCATCCATACGTGGCAGCCAGAATCAGTCAGAAAGAAACAATGTTATACTATGTATACTTATGTCCAACTTTTTAGGGTTTAAAAAACAAAAACAGGATATTGATGATGATGGTGATAATGATGATGTTGATGTTGGAAAAGGACCACATTCTCAACCTGAGGTTTTGTTTGTGTGAACCTGTGTTCGTGTGTGTGCCTGTGTGTTCGTGTGTGTGCGTGTGTGAATAATATCACAGACCGCTAAACCGTGTTCCAACGATCACAACATAGGAAACACAGGAGCGAGGAGCTCAGTATCCTGTGGCAGTAGAGAAGGGTTATCCCATTTACCTGTCAAACTGATATTCATGCAATTGATTCCTCACTAAGGCTCACAAGAGCAGATGCAATTGGGGCAGCACGTGTAAATCGATTTGATCGCGCTGGTTCTGTTGAATGAAATCAAACTTCTGGTGCGCTTGGATAAATTTTCATGTCTGACAGCTTTAGGTTACACCCAATCTATATCCACTAACCTAGATAGGGTTATAGCAGCCACTGTGGTGTAGCGGCTAGACGCTTGCCGGTGGGTCCTGGTTTCAGGTTCTGACGAAACTTGACTTTTTTTTTTTTCAAAAATACTTTGGCTTCTAGGTCCACCCAGCCTTAGTTATGTAGTGGGTAAAGTCCTGGGAAGTAAAGTCGGTTGGCGTTATGTTGATCCTATCACTCATCGAAAGCTGATTAGTCTATAAAATATAGGTCTAGCCCTATATACCCATTTAGCCAATAGTTGTGGACAGGCGTCCTTTTCTTTACTAGACAGGGTTGTGGAGTCATACATGTGGCCATAATTGTCTTTGCGAGATGCAGATCATATTGTGATTAAAAAACAGGAGTAACACTAGATATCAATCAGGTATCAAGAAAACAATTCACTGAGCTTTGATGAAGAAACTCGGTGACAGTGGGTGGAAGAAAAAACAAGTGCACAGGATTAAATTCCCCCTTTTTTTGTTGACAAAGAAAACCGCCGAAACCAAACAGTTCATACGAATGTGGGTGTATGTATGTGTGTGTGTGTATTTGTGTGTGTGTGTGTGTGTGTGTGTGTGTGTGTGTGTGTGTGTGTGTGTGTGTGTGTGTGTGTGTGTTTTCCATACTGTCGTTACGCTAGTGCTGTCTCTATTGACTGTGCATGTTGGGATTTTCTGTTTGCGCCCAACTGAAAAAAACAATATCCACCTCAACTAGGATTTAAACTTGGCTACCCAGCATGAGAACCCAGGTTTCTTAACTATTAGGCCAGCATTCCTCCATCATAACACAACACAACATAACACAACACAACATAACACTGCACAACATAACATAACGTAACAGAGCATTATATAACATTAACGGGCGACAGTGTACACGAAGCTCTTGTTTTATTTGACACAAACGTGTGTTTGCATATAGTGCAACAATAATAATCGATATTCAAGAGGCTTCTTCTTCTCTGTTTACTACGCTGTGTTGTGGTTTATAGCTAGGCTGGGATATCTGCGCCTTTCGGCATCCAGTTCTGACAAATACAACATCTGTCGACTTTTTATGGTGTGTGTGTATCAGAGGGCAGTGAGTCTGCTTCATAACAACCTCTCCCTCCCCCCCCCCCCCCCGCCCCTCTTCTCCTATTTTTTTCTATGATTGTATTTAAAATTTTTAATGTTAACATCAGTAGGTGTAAAAGAAAAAAGGCAGAAGTAAAAAGGGGAAAAAGAAAGAAAGAAGGAAAGAAAAAAAAGAAAGAAAGAAAGAAAGAAAGAAAGAAAAACACACACACGCGCGTATACACACTCTTATATCCTCATACATGCACACTTATATACAGAAGAAGAAGAAGAAGAAGAAGAAGAAGAAGAAGAAGAAGAAGAAGAAGAAGAAGAAGAAGAAGAAGAAGAAGAAGAAGAAGAAGAAGAATGTAATGGGGGATATTTTCGACCCAGTTTAGGATGGTTGGGGGGAAGGCCCAAAGCTGACCGAAAACACCGAGATAGTCCAGATACTTGGATTAAACGAGAATCTGGAGATAGGTGACTAACCACTAGTTATCACGGGGACCACAGTGATGCGACCCAAGGTCGCCACGGGAAAAGTAAAGGACCACCACGTGTTGTCGCGTGAAAGGAACCCGTGGTATAAGTCAGACTTGACTCTGGTCAAGTTTAGTTTGTGTCGACCTGTTGGAGCGAGAGGACGAGCGACTTAATGTGCGAATGTCTACGTGAGTGCCTGAGGAGAAAGGAGACCTGCTGACGAAGTGTTAAGCTGAGATCGACCATGCCAGCGTGTGAGATGTCCAAACGTCAGTGTTGAATCCATGGGACCCATCGTTGCTTGAATGCCTGCAGAAGACTGTTCGTTAAAGGCTGCGTGAGTTTGTGTACGAAAGCGGTTCAATTAGACATCGACTGGACTATTCTGTTTGTCGTAAGTTTTAATACGTCAATAAAGTCATGTCTCGTAAGCTCACATCGGTGTCGGCTTGTGCCAGTTGTGTAACGTGAAGCGTGTGAGAATATCATCCACCACACACGCATGAACACCGCCTAGACAACGAGTAGAAATACAAAACCATTCATTACAAAGAAGAAGAAGAAGAAGAAGAAGAAGAAGAAGAAGAAGAAGAAGAAGAAGATAATTTTGTTGATAAAGATGATAATGATATGATGATGATAATGTTGATGAGGATGAAAACAGCAGTATACCACTAAAGACTATAATGGATGTTTACCCTTCAAAAGTCCAAAATATTGTCATCTTCACAGATTCCAGCTCTGCTTTTCAAGCTCTGGAGGGCAGTGAACGCTGCAGAATTGAAATAGCCAAGATAATTATGGATACTGATCAGCTTATTACCTCATACAACATCAGAATAGTGGTGCAGTGGATTCCAGGCCACTCAGGCACACTAGGAAATGACAGAGCTGAAAGACTGGCAAAGAAAAGAGCAACACAAGAACAACCACCTACAGCAACAGCCCTACAGACAGCAAAAACATTTATAAGAGCTATAAAGAAAGAGACTTGGTTGGACAGATGGGCCATTGAGACACTGGAAGAGAGGTTTATAGACATGTGACTGGCCCTGATCCTAATGACAGCATTAACCATCCAACAAGAAGGGACCAGGCTACCATCTTTAGACTTAGAACACAACATACTCCACTCAGTGGTCATCTGAACAGAATACAACCACGACGCTCGCCAGATTGCCAGCTATGTAACTACCCCTACGAAACTGTTGAACACCATATCTTTGAGTGCCCAAAACTCAACGAGACTAGAAGAACGCTACTCCCTCCGAGACCAGACAAGTGGAACACCTTGTACGGAGGACAAGAACAGCTTGTGAAAACATGTAAATTCTATTACATGGCATGGGGCCAAAGGGCGAAAGCTCATGCGCCGCTGGATCGATAACAACAACAACAACAACAACAATGAAGATAATGATGACACTGTCGTCAAGAAACTTGAGGCAGTGCTCAGTCTCCTTTATACTTTTCTTCGGAGGGGTCCCAAGGGGTCAAAGCCTTTTTTAAGTGGGCAAACATAATATTGTTTGTCATTATTATAGTAGTTATTATTATTATTATAAAAGGAGATTGCGTATAGCCCCCCCCCCCCCCCCCCACACACACATAATTTCCAAAATGGGGTCCAGAAACCCGGACGGGACAGAGAGAGACTGAGCACACATCAGGTGACGATGAGTGCAGACATGTTGCTTCACTAATCCTTGAACACAGTGCATCGTCACGCCATGTCAAGCGCATTCAAATCCGCCTAGTGATGTTGCGAGAAGCCAGGCTGGTGACAACCAGGGCTGCTGAAATTTGTTGGGAAATAGTACCAAATGTTCTTTTCTGAGAAGGTATCAAAACACATTAAAAGGTACATTTTAAATTTTGAATTTAAATCCCTTTGAAATGACTTTTAAAAATACACACACAAACACAAGCAAACACACACACACACACACACATACGCAAACACACACATGTTTTAAGGGGTAGGAAAAGAAATGCATAGTTAGCCGATGGCGCTTTCATACAATAAAAAATGTGTAGGTACTGAAAGGAACCTATTTTCGTCACAATTTGTGTATTCAATATCTGTGTAAATTAATACTGATGTTGTTCCAAGCGCACACAAGAATATCGTAGGGTTCAACCAATCAACTGACACTTAATTTACATCTAGGTTATCGATAGTTTTTAGGCGAACAGGCTTCCATTACCTAGTTTTTTTTAAATTGCCATTTTGAAATCCCTGTATTTGTAAGAGTGTATATATATATATATATATATATATATATATATATATATATATATATATATATATATATATATATATATATATATATATATATATAAATCAATGTTTGTGTGTTTGTTTGCCCCCTATAGACTCGGAAACTACTGAACTGATTTAGCTGAAATTTTCAGGATATGTTTGTTTTGATACCGGATTTTGAACCATCGTGGTTTGAAATTCAACCTGTCACTGTTAGAGATAGGTGACCACAATTTATGCCATAATATTCGCAACTAATATTTATAACTTTAGTGATTTCTAATTATAGCCACGTTAGTAATTGCGCATGCGCCGCCGTAGTCAGAACGCAAGGCTTCCGCCATTCGCCGGCGAGTTACGTGCAGCCAACGCCTTCTCTAATACATAGAGTAGGTCGAGGTACAGCAAACAAGACTATCTCTATATTTGCCACAATAACCATATTAAACACGATTTCTATTTTCTGTTTTTTTTTCAAACAACCTTCGATGCGGGGAGGGGGGATGGGGGGGGGGGCAATCAAGGACTATCTCGACGTTGGCGCAGACAGTGACTGCGACATTAACTTCATTAACCGTGTTAGACACTTGCGATTTCTATTATTGTGCCGTTTCATTAATATATCTGGAGTATCTGTCTACAAGAAAACAATTGCCTGCGGTTTTGAATTGTGTTTTAATCGCGACACAGTAGTAGGGACACACATCTCTAATAGTTAAGTTCTCTTTTCGTTGATCCGATTGAGTGGCTGCTTGGTCGAATGGTTAAAACACTGGGTTCCTGTGCGGGACACCTGGGTTCGAATCCGCAGCAGTTAAATTTTTTTTTTACCCCGGACTAAAATAATATCCTCATCTGCTCTGTCGTGGTGACAGCACTAGCCATGTTGCCTTAAAATTTAAAAAAAAAAAAAAAAAAAAAAAAAAAAAAAAAAAAAAAAAATAAGTAAATGGGTAAACCATTTGATAATTAAATTTGACTATTTCGCATACTTATGATTGCATTTTTAAACTTTCCGATTGCATAGTTACGCTGAAATTTCATAGATTTTCATTTATTTTCATTTAGATTTAGTTATTTCACCTGCGTGGGAATTTTAAGCTGTGCTTTTACTATGGCGTTCATTTCCTAATTATGGTGTTTTTTTCCTGTGTTCATTTGCTTTTCAAGTGTGTTTTTTTTCTCCCAACTACTTCAATGAGGGAAAGAGCTGTCGGTGAATTTGGTGGGGAAGGGGGGCAACTATTAACTGAGAGAGCTATAAGTCACAGTAACTGCTTTACCCACTTAAGTAGCAGCAGCAGTAATAGTTGTGGTTAGGCTGTTACACCATAGTGCTCTCATGTGAAAACCGCCGGTAAGGTTATGGCGTTCTTCTGTCGGCAAGTGAAATTATACATCCTAACCTGACCAGTCTGTGGCGACAGCACTAGCCATGCGGAACCAAATCTTCTGGCTCACGACTCTCTGTCTACTCCGATGGTAACACAGATAGCAGTGACATTATTTTAGTAGTTGTACTGGTACTTGAAGGATGATGTGGTAAATATTACACTAGCCCCATTCACTACCTATTACAATTCCTGCTCCCTATTTTAGTCCAGATGGACAGGGATATCAATGTCAGTTACAGCAACAACAAAAATATCGCCAGGTAGTGATTTTCAAATCCTTGAAGAGGGAGAGAGCAGTAGTCGGTGGAAGAGGGGAGGGGGTAATGACTTAAATTTAAGAGAACTTAAATAGCTTTACACGTGATTTTCAAGTTCTCATTACCTAATTTGTTTATATTTTGCTAACGCTACCTCCGCTTTTCTATTTTTTACGACTTACTTTGTTATTCAAAAGTACAGTTGTAGCTTTACTTCCGTCCCCTATAAAAATACAAACAGCTTTAGCATGTGATAACCAAATAACCATTTTTGTTACTGTGCTAATAACACCATTTAAACGAACACTAATATAAAGACACAATTATAAGGTGCGTGTTCTAAAGTTGGAAAACCAGACTATCTCTATATCTGTGCAGAGAATGATTGCGACATTAACTATATTAGACACGTGCGATTTCCATTGTCTTACTTTTCCAAAAACCTTTGATGAGGGAGAGAGTAGTAGGTGGATTTAGTTATGGTGGTGGTGGTAGTGCCGGGGGGGGGGGGGCGGATCAAAGACTATCTCTATATCGGAGCAGACAATGATTGTATTAGACACGTGCGATTTCTATTTTCTTTCATTTCCATTTAGCCAAACTATGCCACAGCAACGCGTGGCCCGGTACAGCTAGTGTGTGTGTGTATATATATATATATATATATATATATATATATATATATATATATATATATATATATATATATATATATATATATATATATATATATAAGCATGCTGGCTTGTTGGCACCTTTCCAGATTATAGTTTTATATTAAACTAAGAGAAAGCATGAAACTAACAGACTATGACTATGGCTATTGTAACTATCAAGACTGGCTGGTGGAGAAAACGGTTTTTCGCTGTTAGATTTTTGGATTTCAGGATCATTTGTGTTTAATGTGTTTCTTCAGAAACGTTTAGGTCAAGTTTTTGTTGTTGTTGTTGGTGTTGTTGTTGGTGTTGTTGTTGTTGTTGTTGTTGTTGTTGTCATTTATGTAATAATTCTCATTGCCTTTTTAATATTCTTGTGTGTGTGTGAGTGTTTATATATGTATGTATGTAGTAGGGCTGTACCGAATATTCGCTTCGGGGCCGAATAGTTGACCTAATAACTATTCAGTATTCGGCCGAATACTTGCAGTCGGGTTGAATACGAATAGTGGTTACCTTACACCAGTTTCTGCATACACTGCGATGGACTGAAATAACTCTCTCATTAACACAACGGTTGCTGTTAATTGTTGTAGAGGGGGAAACTGCGACCTGGTTGCGTGGTACAGCAGGTGGCAAGGTCTTTGCCTGCTGACTCCACCGAGGGTTTACAGCAGAGATTCTCAAACTGAGTGTGTATGCCAGGGGTGCTGCGGCGAAAATCAGGTAAAGTCGGCTAAAAATTGTGACATTATTAAAGAAGGCATAAAGATATTTAATTAAAAGTTAAAATTTAAATTGTCTTTCCTTGCAGCTGTAGAAAAAAAGTTTGTTTCTCCCTGTTTCACACTCAAGGTGTATCATACTGCAGAAAATGCCAACTGCAGCGTGCTAAAAATTGTCTTTGAATTTATCTCTAGGTGCGACCGATCCTCTATCTGTTTTCGTGAAGGTGCAGCGGATAAGTAAGGTTGTGGTTACATTTTGGCTGAAATTGTAAAGTGGAAAATGTAGTCTGTACAATAATAATTGTCAGCCTCGTCAATAAGTACTTATACTTAAAGGCAATGCGTTCTTTTTTGTTGCTTGTGTGTGTGAGTGTTTCTGTGTGTGTAAGTGTGTGTGTGTTAGAGAGAGAGACAGATAGACAGACAGACAGACAGAGAGAGAGAGAGAGAGAGAGAGAGAGAGAGAGAGAGAGAGAGGGAGAGAGAGAGAGAGAGAATTTTTTCGTTCTTTCAGGGTGTCTTTGCCCAAATCAAATTTAAAGATGTTGCTAACGAGAAAATGAAGGTGCGTTTAAATTACATCGAACGAACGGTCGAGCGAACGATAGTTTTGAAAGATGTGGGAGCCCGAAGACAACTAATCACAGACATCAGAAGAAGACAGTCATTATTTTTCGGCTATGTTATGAGAAGAGAGAAAATATAACATGTTGTGACCACTGGACAGATCTGTGGAAGGAGGGATAGAGGAAGACAACGAGAGAAGATTCTTGACAGTCTTGTTGCTTGGCATAGAGGTGTGTCGGCACACAAACTGATACATGCTGCCGGATATCGCAGATTGTGGCGAGGCATGATCGCACACGCAAGTCGGCAAGGCACCTGATGATAATGATACACTATTCGTATTCGTATTCGGCCAAATAGTTGGTCTCGCTATTCGTATTCGGCCGAATAGTGAAAATCACTATTCAGTACAGCACTAGTATGTGGTGCATATATGCATACAAACATACATACATACAAACATACATTCATACTTACATAGTAAAGTAA
>CAJHNH020001475.1:135567-143067 GCA_905116865.2 Candidula unifasciata
AACCTAAGAGACCTCAACATTGTTTAAGGGTGAAATCATTCTAATAATAATTAATAATCAATTACAACAAATAATAACATATTTAAAATGCATCAACACATAATTTAAGAACACAAACATCTATCCATGGCTAGAAACAGGGATAGGGAGGGTAGTGGGGGGGGGGGGGGGTTGTTTCCCTAATCCTATTCCACCTCTTCCCCAGAGGGTGGGGGGGGGGTATTTGGAGAAAACATGATTAAAATGACTGTACATGCAATCGATCCCAGCTGCGGACCATGCGCCTTGCGGTGGTTTTGACAGTGGTATCAAAAAAAGACGACCGTCCAGAAAGCAATGGCAAACTACTGGACGTAAATTTGCCTTGAAAAACCTATAAAGGATACGCAACTAACTAACTTATATGCAATCGATAATCATGCACACACATAAGTTTGAAATCGAGACCTGATAGTATGCAGAGTGTTTTATGGATGAACATTAAAAGGTACAACTAACATAGTTTAGAAAGTAATATCACACTTGTGATGTCGAAAAGCGATGGAGGACCAAATGTTTGTGTCCTAATTGTAGTCTATATACAAGCCAACCTCCAAAGTTATGTGTGTGTATGAGCGAGAGAGAGAGAGAGAGAGAGAGAGAGAGAGAGAGAGAGAGAGAGAGATAGCAGATAAAGATGGTGAGATGGAGACATGCAAAAAGTGACAGAGAAAGAATGACACAGAAAGATACGCGCAAGAGAAAGAGATAAAGACAAAACAGAGTGTGTATGTTTTAGAGGCGACCCTTATAGAAACAAAGTGTCTCCATTGTGAGTTGAATGGTGGAGAGGGTGGGGGGGGGGGAATGGGGAAGGGGGCTAACCCATCCTCCATGAAAAAAACCTTGTCTTTAAAGACGACTGAATAAAGATTTTCTGAAATCAGACTTGCTGGGCCAATAGGCAAACACGCTGCACTCAAGATGTAAAGCACAGTACAGTGTGTCAGACGCCCTTTTAAGGCAAAAACACAAGAAGAAGGGAGAGAAGATGAAATCATTACACAGATAGTAAATGAACTGAGAACATTATCATTATAAATCTAACCGCTGTCTTACCGCGACTTCGTAAGTGAACATCAAATAAAACATCAATGGCTAGGATACTTTAGGAGAAGGCCGGCCAGTGCCGAGAGTGGGATACTTTGGACGAATGTAGACCAGTGCCGAGAGTGGGATACTTTGGCAGAATGTAGACCAGTGCCGAGAGTAGGATACTTTGGGAGAATGTAGACCAGTGCCGAGAGTAGGATACTTTGGGAGAATGTAGACCAGTGCCGAGAGTAGGATACTTTGGGAGAATGTAGACCAGTGCCGAGAGTAGGATACTTTGGGAGAATGTAGACCAGTGCCGAGAGTAGGATACTTTTGGGAGAATGTAGACCAGTGCCGAGAGTGGGATACTTTGGGAGAATGTAGACCAGTGCCGAGAGTAGGATACTTTGGGAGAATGTAGACCAGTGCCGAGAGTAGGATACTTTGGGAGAATGTAGACCAGTGCCGAGAGTAGGATACTTTGGGAGAATGTAGACCAGTGCCGAGAGTAGGATACTTTGGCAGAATGTAGACCAGTGCCGAGAGTAGGATACTTTGGCAGAATGTAGACCAGTGCCGAGAGTAGGATACTTTGGGAGAATGTAGACCAGTGCCGAGAGTGGGATACTTTGGGAGAATGTAGACCAGTGCCGAGAGTAGGATACTTTGGCAGAATGTAGGCCAGTGAACCTCTGTAGAGTTGTCTACTACCCAAGAAACCGAGAATCTGGACCATGGGTTTTCATCAGAAGTATAGACTACATAAACAGAAACATAATTGAGCCGAAGAGACGCGTTTGGCCGACGATTATAAAATCAATGTCCCCGGGACCCTTACCGAATGAATGTCCCCTTACAGGCAAACTGGACTGTCAATAAATAGTAACATTAGGCAACCCATGATACTAGTTTACCGTACGATTATAAAATCGATGTCCCTGTACAGTAAACTGGACCATGTAACATTTTCTGTAAGTGACAGTACATTTACTGTTTCAAAAAAAACCCATTAACATCCTATTTTACACAGAAGCGTTGACATCGTAAGTTCCAGGACCCGTTTCCTGGCCTTTAGGCTATTGGGCATATAGGGCTAGACCTATATTTTATAGACCAATCGGGACATTGTCGATGATGTGGTCAGCATCTCACCGGCCGCCTTTACTTCACAGGACTGCACCTGGTACCATCCAATTACTGAACCTCAGCTCATTGAATAACACACACACACATGGGCTGTAGGAAAAACAGCTCATTGAATAACACACACACGTGGGCTGTACTAAAAACAGCTCATTGAATAACTCACACACATGGGCTGTATGTAGGAAAACCAAAAGCTGTGTGGATACCGTCTTTACACTATGACGTGTAGCAGAGACAACAATATAATATGTTAACGCGCTATCCCTTACCAACATAAACCAAGAAACAGTATTCGACTGGGTCAAACGTCAACAACTTCAGAAAACACTACCTACCTATTGAGTTATTTAACATTTGGCAAAACTATGCAAATGTAAATATCTCCACAGTCCAGTTGTTAGAGGATCGAATTCCCAAATGACAATTCGGAGTCGATTAGGAGTGCGTTCTATCCCCCTCCCTCCCCCGACCACTTTTTTTCCAAATTGGTTACTTATCACTTATATAGATCAAATCAGAAAGGCATCATATATTCATAAGGACAATAAGTGCAGTACGTATGATGCAGTCCTCAAGGCAGCTATAAAGGAAGAGCTGCAGAGATTCTGGATGAAGTTTATTTTTTGTTTTTTGAAGCCCCACCCTGGCTTTTTCCAGAGGCCGCAATATAGGCAGGCCATAAATATAGCCAATTGTCTGATGGGACCTCTCCATGGCGATCCTCATCCACATGGTGTCATCGGGTGTTCATCGCTTGTGTGATGTCCTATTGGGGTAGAAAGTCAGTCAGTCAGTCAGTCAGATCCTGGATGATCTTAACATAGCAGCAAAGGCACAAAACATGTAAATTAACATTAGGAAAAAAAAATTAAAAAGTTATAACAAAATCCAGGACAGACCAGCCATTCAAGATATGCACAGAAAACCAGCAACTATTGCTTGCAAAACACTTCAAGTATCTAGAGAGCATAATACTAGCCAATGGAGAATTTGAAGCAGATATGAAACACAGATGTAATAAGAGAAATAAAATCATTGGACATATGTCATACATTTTGCAGAACAAACATATAATAATTGACACAAGAAAAACAGCTTTTAATACATTATTTTAACTAACATTGTGTTAACAGTGCCAAACATGGACATTAACAACAAAACGGGAAAGAAATATCAAAACAACAGAAATGAAATGTCTAAGCGATTCCTAAAGTATAACTAGAACATGCGGAATCAGAAACGATGATATCAGGAAACAATATGAGACTGAAGCAGTATTGAACTCCACCAGGAGACAACAGACAGTGCACTACAGAGAGCCAAGTCCCACAGATGTACGGGAAGCTGACCCAGAGGTCGACCCTGTATGTGATGGATACATAAGTTAAATATCAGATCCCATAAATACCAACATCTACGTAGCACATACAAGGGCCGCATCCGATGCTTCTAAATGGATCCTAGATGCCTGATAGAAAATATCTTGCAATGCTGTTTATTGTTTATATTTAAAAAGAGAAACACTAAAGTTTGAAACGCAACAAAAGTCACCGAAGTCCTTCTTCTTCTTCTTCTTCTTGTTCACCGGCTGTGAATTCCGGCGGTAAGTCGCGGTTGTTCGTCCAAATGGACTTTTGGCTTTTACCTTGATCTCGAAGTTCAGAAGGAGACTTCGGGGAAAAACTCTTTGAGGACCTCCTAATGTTATAAATAATGAAATAGTGTCTCACGTGAAATTAGTAGCTTTCAAGTTTTGACTTTTTTCATACAGAAACATCTCACATACACGTGACCTCTGTTTGAAGACAACAAACATAATTATAATGTTCAGAAAACCAAAATGATAGCAGAACCCGCTGATGTTTTCAGATATGTTGTTTTATTCTGACGTGGCTGAAAAGGGGGACAAGAAGACATTGCGGTTGATGTCAGTTAGTAATTAAGTTGTTTTTCACAGTTTTACGTGGCCGCGGGCCTGCCAAGTCAACACAGCCACATAATCCTGGAAAGAATAACAGCGTTTGTAAAACTAATATCGAATTCTTCAGCCCGACGTCGATTACAATAATAAGCACTTCAGAAACTGACAGACTGGGGGAAGAGGAGTGAGGAAGATGGAGAGAAAACTGATATACAGAGAGAGAGAGAGAGGAGAGAGAGAGAGAGGGGGGGGGGGCAGAGAGAGGGAGACACAGAGAGATGCAAACAGGAGTGAAAAGGGAGAAGGTGGAAAAGGGGGGGGGGGGTGGTAGAAGTTTGTATATTAAACTCCATGTGTGGCTTCACGGACCCTGTTGCTGGAAAAAAAAAAAAAAAGGATCCACTTACTCTTTAAAAAGCATGTCGTAATAGTCTACTAACTGGAGTCAAGAAACGTCTATACACAAATCACACCTGTAAAATAGATGTCCACTCAACAGTCAGGTACCTACACAAGACTAGTCAAGAGGTGGACGACTAACCAGAACTTTCCGCCAATGTTTACGGCTTGTGAACACTAGGAAGAAGAAGAAGGAGAAGAAGGAGAAGAAGAAGAAGAAGAAGAAGAAGAAGAAGAAGAAGAAGAAGAAGAAGAAGAAGAAGAAGAAGAAGAAGAAGAAGAAGAAGAAGATTCACTTTAATAGTATTATCATTATGGTGGCGGCGGCGGTAAACAAATCCCCCACTCCCTACCCTCTACACCCCCCTCCCCGTTTTCAGCCTCCTCTCTCTCTCTCTCTCTCTCTCTCTCTCTCTCTCTCTCTCTCTCTCTCTCTCTCTCTCTCTCTCTCTCTCTCTCTCTCTCTCTCCCTTTTACGTCAGAAAAAAAAAGCAAAAAAAATGCTGACAGACCAAAACTAAAACACCATAACAAAGAGGTGAAAAGACCAAACATTCAAACCTCAGTTGTGTTGTTTAGTCAACGAAAAGACGAAAATCAGGATAGGTCTTTACTAGATTTACCCAAAATAGTGTGCATTTAAAAAAAATCATCCACATACTTTTTACTTTAGCTTAAATTATTAAAAGTAAGGTATAAACCTATAACCTCTAATTACGACTTCTTTCAAGTTTTCAAAGAAGCACATCGAAACAAGAGAAGATTTTTTTTTTTTTTCATGACTTTAGGCGCAAGAGCATATAAGAAGAGCACCCATATTTTTACAGACCAATCGGCACTAAGTGGGTAATGCGGTCAGCATTACACCGGCCGTCTTTACTTCCTCAGGACATACATCCTGGTACCCATTTTAGAGTGGATAGACCTGCGATGCCCCATACCATGATTTAAAAAAATCTACGCTACAAGCAGTAGGTTTCGATCAGTACATTAGAATTACGGGTCGGATTCGCTACGGAAGCCGCATCGAAACAAGAAGTATCTAAAACTAATGAAAAGAAATGAGTTTATCGACAGACTTGTTCCGACTCGTAATCTCACTTTTCCATCTATAATTTGAAATTTACATTTCACAGTGTATTTTTGTCGAGACAGTTCTCAAGGTTACTAACTCGAATAATCGATTTGTGAAGTTTAAATATGACTTTTGAAAGACTCCAAGAATTGTTGGGGGACAAGGGTGGGGAGGGGGCGGGGGGAGGGGTCATGTATTTTGGAATGTAGTGACTCCCTGTGTTTGGTCCTTATATAGGGAAAACATGACAAGACTTACTTCCTTTCTAACAAGCATGTCGCACCAGTCAACTAATTAGGGGCTTCCTTTGATGTCGGAGTCCATCTGCCTGAAAGACAACGAACCAACAATCTGCATACCAATAAGCCAGATCTGAAAAAAAATAGATGTGCACACAACTCCTAGATTTTAAAACAAGACTAAGGATCAGAAGTCGAGGAATAACCAGAATTTGACGCCAGTTTGCTATCTTCGCCTTCTGGCTATTATTTTTTTCTTTTTGTCTGCACTCCATACTATACGTTCCTGGTGATTCGGAGATGTCGCCACAAGACTGAGCTGTTTGTACTGCCCTAAATAAATTCCAGACGAAACACATTCTGTCTTCTCAACATTTTTATTTTTTTAAGGTAAAACTAACATTATAATCATCAGCTATACAACTGGAATGTTTGCTCCGGGGATGCCGGAAATGTAAATTGTGACCTCAGTCTGGTCACGTGGACTCTTAGTTAATCCTTGTCTGTGGAGATGACAAGATGGCTCGAGAGGCGGTTTGGCTAGGCTTCCGCTGGCTGCTGTGTGTTCTTCTAGTTAATCTATATGGCCAACCAACCCAAATCTGCTTTGAATGGGAACGACTGTCAGACAGACGGAGCATGAGATATGGCCTGTTGTAGGAGCGATGCCACCAAGAAATCATTTGAGGCCCCTGCCACCCTTATACATTTCTAGTGTGGAGGTATCAAGTGACTTGAACCTTGTTTAACCGCGCAGTTAAAATACTTATAATTATATCATTGTTAGTATTTTTAATTTGCGGAAAAAGCAAATCAAAATAGTACTCATATCTGAAATTTTACGAGGCGGGTTATCTGGCTTTAGACCGGGTTTCTTTCAAGCAGACCGTGATGAGAGCGACGTTCTGCAAATGCCCTGCTACATTAGGTCAAGAGCTGATCGATGGAAATTCACACCGAGGACATTGTTATATACACAGATAGGTCTGTGGTGAGAGTTAAAACGGGTGGGTGTGGTTTTTTAGTGCAAAGGTGAATGGACATTGTTTGAAAACACAAAGCTTCGAGTATAACGTCGCAATATCTAGTATGAGAATGGCGGTGCAGGCGGTAACGACAGCTTTCTAATCGCTTGAGAGCAGCAAAGTTCAGCATGTTGTAATTGTAGTGGACTCACAGAGCAGGTTTCGGATAAAACAGAAATGTGACTCTTTCGTGTAGAGTGGCTTGCTATGCTTGATAAGACTTTGATCAGGGGTGTATCTTGAATTTTCTTTCCTGGATATTGAGGTGTCTGGGGTAAGCAGAAAGGTGATAGACTGACTGATGCTCAGTTAGTGTTTAGTCTGATGCCGCTCTTATGGGTTAGTTAGTTTTGTATTCTTAACAGAACGTTGCTGAACCAACCTCAGCATTTTGTGGATGTTTTTAGAAGAACATTTTAAGTTCAGTATTTTTCCACTGCTCACTGAACAGTTTTCTCTCGGTACAACAGTCGAAATTAAAACAAAACAAGACGATCTGCTGTCAATTCGTTTGCAGCTTGGATCGAACCCAGCAATCTGGAATTATGAAGCACGTTCATAAGCCTAAACCATAGAGGCCGACATGGGCACGTTGGGATCAGGAAGTGGTGAAGGCTCTGT
>CAJHNH020001475.1:148067-155567 GCA_905116865.2 Candidula unifasciata
AGTTCTGGGTGTTCATCCACCTTTCGACTTTCGTCCTTTTCGCATATCTGGTTGATTTTTATGCAGACTCTTGATTCCTTGACTCTCATTTAAACATACTCCGACTTCGAACGATGCTCCCAATTAGTCGACTCCTACGCTTACTGGGGAGGCAATGGGTGTTTGCCCTGTTGTCCCCACAGTGGGACTCCAGAATCCATAGGGGCCGCAATCAATAGTAACAGTTCACTCCGCGCATGTTGTAATGGGGAAACTGTGACAAGATAGGGAGCGACTTTTAACTCTAATCCGCAGAAAATTATAGCTACACATAACGAAATCTACACAGGATATTGTTTGAGATTAATCAATATCTACGCTCAAGAGTTAAACGTTGAGGTAATTCAGATATTTACGCTCCAAATGCAAAGGTTAAAATAATTCAGTATCTATGCGCCAGAGTTTAAGGTTGAGATAATTCAGTTTCTACGCTCCAGTTGTAAAACTAGAGATAATTCAGTATCTGGGCTCCAGAGTTTAAGGCTGAAATAATTCAGTATCTACGCTCCAGTTGTAAAACTAGAGATAATTCAGTATCTACACTCCAGTTGTAAAACTAGAGATAATTGAGTATCTACGCTCCAGTTGTAAAACTAGAGATAATTCAGTATCCACGCTCCAGTTGTAAAACTATAGATAATTCAGTATCTACGCTCCAGTTGTAAAACTAGAGATAATTCAGTATCAACGCTACAGTTGTAAAACTAGAGATAATTCAGTATCTACACTCCAGTTGTAAAACTATAGATAATTCAGTATCAACGCTACAGTTGTAAAACTAGAGATAATTCAGTATCTACGCTCCAGTTGTAAAACTAGAGATAATTCAGTATCTACACTCCAGTTGTAAAACCAGAGATAATTGAGTATCTACGCTCCAGTTGTAAAACTAGAGATAATTCAGTATCCACGCTCCAGTTGTAAAACTATAGATAATTCAGTATCTACGCTCCAGTTGTAAAACTAGAGATAATTCAGTATCAACGCTACAGTTGTAAAACTAGAGATAATTCAGTATCTACACTCCAGTTGTAAAACTAGAGATAATTCAGTATCAACGCTACAGTTGTAAAACTAGAGATAATTCAGTATCTACGATGCAGAAGAAAACTAGAGACAATTCAGTATCTACGCTCCAAATGTAAAAATATATATATATATATATATTTTTTAGTGACAGCGCACCTGCAACGTGGTCCATAAAACAATGTTTACTTACTTATGAGAGCATGTCAACATTAAAAATAAAAACATTAAAATCAATTTTAGGCTTACATATCTGCCAACACAAGACCATAAGACGTGCATGATCATTCCCCAGTCACCGAACCAGCACAGAATTCAACCACTGGTATGCTAAGTGTAAATCAAAAACGGATTCCTCCAAGGAATCGCACCAATTGTGTTTTAAAGTGCCCTTATCGATTCTGTTACCGTCGCCTTCCACAAACCAGCGGGCTCCGTTCAACGAAAATCTATAGATCGATCAAATGCCTGAGCCAAAATCGGACCTCAATAGGTCCAGGATACACCGATAGGGTACAAGACAACAATAGATGTGGAAACGATGAGTTGGTCAGTGAAATAACTCTCGAGGGGAGATTGTGGACAAATCAATAAGGTGGCTCATCGTCGTTGGTTTTTCTTGAATTTAGAATTATGGGTAGCTTGTCATATAATCACAAAATTGCAAGAGTGCTTGTGTGAGAGTGCGTCTGTTTGTATGTGTAAATGTATATATGCATGTAAGAACTTAGGCTGACAGACAGAACAGACGACATTTATTTCCGAATGGTCACAAATTCAGCCCTATGGAACACTCATCTTTTACATGGTAGCTATATTTTAAATATGAAGCATTCAAGTTAACATATCTTAATATTCATAGTATGAAAGGTAAAAGGTAACGGTAAAGTCAGGAGATGTGAACCAACGTCATTGCACACGGTTATAAACCATAAGTGTTCTGCCACCAGTACGAACAGCTGATAAGAATTTACCTCAGAGTGTCAGCTCTGGTACCCATTTCCTAGAGGCTGCGTGAACCCCGGGAGCCGCCCGGTTTCGAAAACCGACCGTGGGCTGCGACGAATTGTAGCTGGATTTTAAAGCGAGCTTCTTATCGACTGCGCTAACACGGCTCCCTTATTTATAGTATGAAATATAAATTAAAACGTCTAGATGACAGATTCCTAACTTCAAATATACACAACGGAGACAAGCAACAAACAGAAAAAAACCCAGAGAAGCGGTAGAGAAGATTTCAACACACAGAGAGACACAAACACAGTTTTACACACGTACAGAAAACACCTACCGACGCAACACAACCCTCAGAGACGTATAACACACAGAGAGGCAACATATACACAGACAAAGCTTGTACTCACGGACACAACATACACTCACAGAAAAAAAATTATACACTGACAGCACAACACACAGCAAATATACACCGACACAATACACACACGCACACACACACACTCTCACACACACACACACACACACACACACACACACACACCGTCAAGATCTAAAAATTAAAACAACAATACACAGCAATAACCACAGTCATAATACGGAGACAGACACGACACACAAACACAACACAAGCACACACATAACGCATAATATAAACACCACACACACACACACACACACACACACACACACACACACACATGTATATTTCGTACAAATATGACACATTCACAACCATAAACATTGAGGCAAAATACATGCAAACGCAACACATACACACTGTCACAACACACACAGTGATCATACACTCAGAAACAATACATTCAGAGATACAACACTCAGAGACAAGACACTTAGAGACAATATACTCAGAGACACATCACTCAGAGACAATACACTCACAGACACAATACACACCGAAACAACACACACAGCTACAAAACACTCAGAAACAAAATACTCAGAGACACAACACTCAGCCACAATACACTCACAGACACAATACACACCGAAACAACACACACAGCGACAATTCACTCAGAAACAATATACTCAGAGACACAACACAGAGACAATACACTCGCAGACACAATACACACCGAAACAACACACACAGCGACAATACACTCAGAAACAATATACTCAGAGACACAACACTCAGAGAAAATATACTCACAGTCACAATACACGTCGACACAACACACCCAGCGACAATACACTCAGAAACAATATACTCAGAGACACAACACTCAGAGACAATACACTCACGGACACAATACACACCGACACAACACACACAGCGACAATACACTCAGAAACAATATACTCAGAGACACAACACTCAGAGAAAATACACTCACAGTCACAATACACGTCGACACAACACACCCAGCGACAATACACTCAGAAACAATATACTCAGAGACACAACACTCAGAGACAATACACTCACAGACACAATACACACCGACACAACACACACACCGACAATACACTCAGAGACAATATACTCAGAGACGCAACACAGAGACAATACACTCTGAAACAATATACTCAGAGACATAACACTTAGAGACAATACATTCATAGACAAAATATTCACAGACACAATACACACCGACACAACACACACAGCGACAATACACCCAGAAACAACACACTCAGAGTCACAACACTCAGAGACAAGACACTCAGAGACAATACAATCAGTGACAAGACACTCAGAGACAAGACACTTACAGACAAGACACTCACAGACATGGTACACACCGACACAACACACACAGTGACAATAGTCTAAGAAACAACACACTCAGAGACACAACACTTAGAGACAATACACTCACAGACACAATACACACCGACACAACACACACAGCGACAATACACCCTAAAACAACACACTCAGAGACACAAAACTCAGAGACAATACACTCAGAAACAATACACTCAGAGACACAACACTCAGAGACAAGACACTCAGAGACAGGACACTCAGAGACAATGCACTCAGAGACAAGACACTCAGAAACAATACACTCAGAGACACAACACTCAGAGACAAGACACTCAGAGACTAGACACTCAGAGACAATACACTCACAGACAATACACACAGACACAACACACACAGTGACAATGTACTCACAAACACAACTCACAGACACAACACTCACAGTGACAATACAAACACGGACACAAAACTTACAGACACAACATTCACAGACACAGCACTCACAGACACAGCAGTCATAGACACACTAATCGCAGACACACAGACTGACTGACAGACCGACAGACAGACAGACGGACCGACAGACAGACCGACAGATAGATAGATAGATAGATAGATAGATAGATAGATAGATAGATAGATAGATAGATAGATAGATAGATAGATAGATAGATAGATAGATAGATAGATAGATAGATAGATAGATAGATAGATAGATAGATAGATAGATAGATAGATAGATAGATAGATAGATAGATAGATAGATAGATAGATAGATAGATAGACAGACAGATAGACAGACAGATAGATAGATAGATAGATAGATAGATAGATAGATAGATAGATAGATAGATAGATAGATAGATAGATAGATAGATAGATAGATAGATAGATAGATAGATAGATAGATAGATAGATAGATAGATAGATAGATAGATAGAGATAGATAGATAGATAGATAGATAGAGAAAGATAGATAGAGAGAGAGATAGAGAGAGAGATAGAGAGAGAAAGATAGATAGATAGATAGATAGATAGATAGATAGATAGATAGATAGATAGATAGATAGATAGATAGATAGATAGATAGATAGATAGATAGATAGATAGATAGATAGATAGATAGATAGATAGATAGATAGATAGATAGATAGATAGATAGATAGATAGATAGATAGATAGATAGATAGATAGATAGATAGATAGATAGATAGATAGATAGATAGATAGATAGATAGAGAGAGAAAGATAGATAGATAGAGAGAGAGATAGAGAGAGAGATAGAGAGAGAAAGATAGATAGAAAGATAGATAGATAGATAGATAGATAGATAGATAGATAGATAGATAGATAGATAGATAGATAGATAGATAGATAGATAGATAGATAGATAGATAGATAGATAGATAGATAGATAGATAGATAGATAGATAGATAGATAGATAGATAGATAGATAGATAGATAGATAGATAGATAGATAGATAGATATATAGTGATTGAGTGAGTAAGTGGGTGAATGAATGAGTGGTAATGAGTCAGTGAGTGAAGGAGTGTGTGTGAGTAAGTGAGTAAATAAATGAGTGGGTAAATGGGCGAGTTAAAGAGTGAATGAGTTAAAAAAAATGAGTAATTGAGTGAGTGTGTATGTGAGTGAATGCGTTAATAAGTCCTTGAATGCGTGGGTGAGTAAGTGAGTGAGTGAGTTAGTGAGTGAAAAAGTTGGTGGGTAAGTGAGTGTTAGTGAGAAAGGAGACATTAAGAAAGAGTGAAAAGAAAAAGAGTGTTAGAAAAGCGAAGCGGAGAAAAAGACGGGAAAGAAAGAGAAAGAGGAGAAGAAGAGGGCGAAAATATAAAGCTGCCGTCTAGAAATAACCGACAAGATTCAATAATGAAGTCATTCTTCAGATGAAGGCTACGGTCTAGCAAGAGCTGTGTCTCTAATAAATGAACTGGAAACAACCGACGGAAGATTACACCTAATGGTACAAATTACATGCCTGAGAGAGAGAGGAGAAACGGGAAGGCAAGAGGGTGCGAGAGAGAGAGAGAGAGAGAGAGGAGAGAGAGAGAGAGAGGAGACATGTGAAGGCGAGAGAGAGATAGACAAAGAGAGAGACAGAGAGAGTGAGAGACACAGAGAGAGACGAAGAGAGATACAGAGACACGAGAAATAAGAAGGCGAGAGAGAGACCGACAGAAAAAATAGGGAGGCAAGAGAGAGAGAGAGAAAAATATAGAGAGAAATATAAAGAGACAGAAGTAGACAGAGAGAGAGACAGGAGAAATAGGAAGGCAAGAGAGAGAGATGCAGAGAGAGACAGGAGAAGTAGGAAGGCAAGAGAGAGAGATATAGAGAGAGAGACAGAGAGAGACACAGGAGAAATAGGAAGGCAAGAGAGAGAGAGAGAGAGAGAGACAGAGACACAGAGAGAGAGAGAGAGAGAGAGAGAGAGAGAGAGAGAGAGAGAGAGGAGAAATAGCAATTCAAGAGAGAGAGAGAGAGAGTGTGGAAGTGCCCAGTGTGCAGTGACGTCGATTGTGATAACAGAAAATAACTTAACATCTTGTAGGGAGTCGGCAGTCCGAAACACAAGCTCAATGTGTCTCCTTCGTGCAAAAGAACTGCATGGCTGTTGGGTGAAAAGTTGTTAACGTAGGCAGTCAGGTCGTTGTAGGGGCGACGCTTGTTGGTGGATGTAATGTCCTAAGTCCCTTTCCCAGCTAATAAATAGTGAGGGTACTGCTGGGGTGACTGTTTCTTAACCCTTACATAATGCTTCAGGTCAACATGGACGCTATGCACAGCCACTTCTTTAAGCCGTGGATTTTTTTTTCTTTTGCCAGACGGTGGCCGTTGCACTTTTCTTCCATTTGTAGACTGGAAGGATATAGTTTTGTTGCCCAGCTTCTGATTTGAGTGCATGGCGTGACACTGTAAGCTGTGGATTTCATTTAAACTGAAAACTTGTTGTGTGTCCTTCGTTGGCACAGGAGCGGAGCAACTATGCGGTGACCCGTTTGCTATGAAGCTGAAACTAAGATTACCAGATTACCACACAGGAAAAGATAATATATAGTGGTATTTATAGGTTGATATTAATGATCAATTTAGATGGTATAGAAATGGTAAAGCGAAGCAGACATACATCAATGTTTGAGCCAGCCACAATATACAATATGCATAAGGTTGTCTTTCTCTAATCAATGGACTGCTGCCTCATGGGGATTAAATAAATAAAGTTTGTGTAGGGAATTAGACTAGGTCGACTTCCCATCTCAATAATTGTGTGTGATGCTACATACTGGCCTAAAGGTAAAGTTGGCTGAGTATCCTTTGTACAGAACCAACCCGGTGTGTGTGTGTGTGTGTGTGTGCGTGTGTGTGTGTGTGTGTGTGTGTGTGTGTGCGTGTGTGTGTGTGTGTGTGTGTGTGTGCGTGTCTGTGTGCGTGTCTGTGTATGTATGTAGGTGTGTGTGCGTGCGTGTGTGTGTGGGTGTGTGTGTATGTGTGGGCATGTGAGTGTGTGTGTGTGTGTGCGTATGTGTGTGCGTGTGTGCGTGTGTGTGTATGTGTGCGTGTGTGTGCGCGTGTGTGCGCGCGTGTGTGTGCGTGCGTGTGTGTGTTCGTGTGTGTATGTGCGCACGTGTGGGTGGTTGTGTGTGTATGTACGTGCGTGTGTGTATATGTGTGTGCGTGTCTGTGTGTATGTGTGTGTGCGTGTGTGCGTGCGTGTGTTTGTGT
>CAJHNH020001475.1:163067-165801 GCA_905116865.2 Candidula unifasciata
TGCATTATATGTATGTATGCATATATGTATATGTGTATAGCTTTAGAACGCAAACAACAAAACAGGTATAGCATGATACAATCACTAATGTATACCTTTGGGAGTGAAATAAACAGTAGGTGTTAACAAAAACGTTGGCATTTGATAGGAAACACAGTGAGAAAACTTGAGAAAGAAAACAAAACATATCTTAACACTGGAACCCACATGGGCGTAGAAATAAAGGCAGACCGAAACCCGCATGGAGAAGGTAGCTAGTTACTGCATCAGGCGACTGGGCAAGCAAGACAATGCGAAGAATGCAGTGTCATCGGTTATGATGGTGCTGAGCCGATGGTAGTGCCTGCAGGTCCTGACAAAGGTGAGCACTTTTTTCCTTAAAAAATGACATTGGCAACCAGGTAAAGTCTTAGGAAGAAAAGGCAGCTGGCGTGATGTTCATGACATCGCCTACCTTGTCCAAACTGTTGTATGAAATATAGGTCTAGCCCTGAGTTCCCATTGTGCATGAAGGCGTTGAGGAGGGTTCTTTACATTGTGTTTGTGTGTGTTTGTGTGTGTGTGTGTGTGTGTGTTTGTGTAGGTTTGTGTGTGTTTGTGTGTGCGTGTTTCTGAGTGTGTGGGTGTTTGTTTGTTTGTGTGTGTGTGTTTGTGTGTGTGTGTGTTTGTGTGTGTTTGTGTGTGTGTGAGTGTGTGTATGTGTTTAAACTTGTAATCTCTTGAGAGGAGGTAAAAGAATAAAAAAGGGAATTGGTGGGTTTGGGCGAAGTATCTTGTGAGCTTCCACCACCGTTAGGGTTGCCATACAGGTAATTCCAGTGACCCAAAAGTTAATCGGACGTCACGCCAGAAGCGGACCACCTAAATATTTTTAGCATTGTCGATGGGCTTTCGCGGTTATGGAATGACCGATCCGTGCATTTTTTTTTTTAATGTTCGCCAAAATACTTAGAAGAGTATGACTTAGTGATTTCTGAACCCTACCAGGTTATCCATCAAGCGATAAACACTAGGTGACACAAAGTGCTGTGATGCGGATGAGGATTCCCCAGGAATAGGTCCCAGAAACCCAGTTCAATTATTAGATAATGTTGGGACTACAGCCCTGTGTGGGGGCTTTAAATATTGAGACGACAGATTGTTGATAGAACAACATTTTGTATTAATAATTTATTATTAAACTTTGCATAAAACTGATTCCAACAAATAAGTGTTTTCCACTTTCCCTCCTATTTGAGACAACTGTGCACTTCAGCCGATGGCAAGTCTCCATTTCAATTTCCCTTCCCCCCTTTTTCCCCACCCCCTCAAATATTATTTCTCTGCACACTGTCATCCATACAAAGAGACACAACCACTATATTTTTTTCTTTAATTTTAACGTTACCTCCCTTGAACTTTTTTTTTTTTTTTTTCAATTTCGACTTTTTCCGTGAGAAAAAAAAAAAAAAACCATAGAAGTCAAAATGAATTTTACTAACTGACAAAGGCTCTCACATCAACCCAGGAAAATTGCGCACTAGATAATGTGTGAATGCGGTCGGCAAGATGTTGATCACTTCAGCAATCGAGTTCACGAGTCATAAACAAAAACTGTTCTCCAGCACGATTTGCGCAATGCTTGAATGACTTTAAGCTCGTTCTATTTGTAGTTATCTACACGGTTTTTACCTACATAGGGTTTCGACTTTCAACTGGTTGGTGCTTCCGTCACATTTCCGGTAATTACAACTACTTTTAAGGTTGAATGGGGTACAGGGATAATTCTTATTGATCTGAGGTATCGATTTTTTTTTTTTCGAATCTCAAGATGAAATGCCTTCATAGGTAGGTAGAAGCCCGGAGAGAACAAATCTCTCAAAGAGTCAGATAGTCTTTAAAACAAGTCTAGCAGCATAGGCCCATGCGCCAGTAAAGATAAAATAGTCCTTTCCTCACTTTATGATCAACAGCGCAAAAACAATAAGACCATATTTGAATTATACTGACAGACAAGGAATGAAATTGTTCAGCCATTTAGTGATAATGCAGCCAGACCAGACTCATAATATGAGCTTTTTACAGCAAGGAACTTTTTTCAAGAAAACACACCGGAAAAAGAATGAAATTGCAGCCAAAAAGATGGAGGGGAAAAGACTTTACAGCACAAAATTTGCAGAAAGGTGAGGAAGATCAAGAAAAATATAAATAAATTGTGCAGTTGAAACTTGAAAAAAAAAAAATGAAGAAATCCATAGCTCAAACCACCCGAAAAGAGCAAGACTAATCAGAAAACCACGACACTGAGCTACAGCCTGGTAACAGTGAGACGACAAAACCACGACATTGGGCTACAGCCTGGTATCAGTGAGACGACAAAACCACGACACTGGGGTACAGTCTGGTATCAGTGAGACGACAAAACCACGACATTGAGCTACAGCCTGGTATCAGTGAGGCGACAAACCTCGACACTGGGGTACAGCCTGGTATCAGTGAGTTGACAAACCACGACACTGGGGTACAGCCTGGTATCAGTGAGTCGACAAACCACGGCACTGGGGTACAGCCTGGTATCAGTGAGGCGACAAACCTTGACACTGGAATACAGCCTAGTACCAGTGAAACGACAAACCACGACACTGGAACACAGCCTGGTATCAGTGAGGCGACAAACCACGACACTGGGGTACAGCCTGGTATCAGTGAGGCGACAAACCACGACACTGTTGTACAGCCTGGTATCAGTGAGGCG